>PVLA01002062.1:0-296873 GCA_004027455.1 Hydrochoerus hydrochaeris
CTCTCCTCTCCTCATCAGTTACTGCCTGCTATGCATATATCGAGTATGATTCTCTTACTTTGCAAAGATGGTTCTTGCTGGTGCTTTTAGAACTTTACACAATGCATTTGCCCTACTTTCTCTTGCTTTTATGCTTTCTTCTGTTAAACATTCTTTCCTGCTCATAGCATTCTTTATTAGCAATGGGCACTCACCTTTTGAGGATGTTTTGTAACTGGAGGTATCTGCTCTGCTTTGTTGGGGTTTTTGGCTTTCTCATTTCTGCAACTCAATTATCTATTCAATGTATTACAGAAAATTCTAGACTACAAGTCTCAGTTATTTAGACAACAATTAAACACAAATTGTGGTTTTAGTGGGGTTTTTTTTGTGTGTGTTGTTTTGAGTTTTTGTGACAGGATCTCACCGTGTAGTTTGGGCAGTCTTGGAGCTTACTAGACTGGCCAGACTGGCCTTGAACTGGCAGCCACAGTCATGTCTCAGCCTCCCAAGTGCTAGGATTACAAATGTGTACCACCATGCCTAGTGCAAATTGAAATTTTAAAATTGTATATTTCACAATCTGTATCAAACTAGTTTGAGACATTTTTCCCATCTTACTTTTCATTCAGAAGATGTGGCAAAACTCTGAAGTTAAATCCCTACAAAGTTTGTATCAGTAATCTTTTTATTTTTTTGATGAGGGGATTGATACTCATTTTAAAGTTAAAAACACAACATTTAATCAGGTAAAGCTGATAAACTCATTCTGTACAAGCATTGCTAATCGGCATATGATTTGATTATACAAAAAAGTACTGTCTCGTACAGTTGTTCCTAACACAATCTAGTTAGGGTAAAAGTTATCATCTTCTTTATAATTCCTTCCTAATCTTCATTACAGTGGTACAGAAAGTACAGGGACAGCTTTAGGAGAATTGATAATCTCTGGAGGAATCTCAAGAGTTACATTTGAGAAGATATTAAGTGAGACTGTAACTAACACGATATCATTTTGAGAAAATTATAACAAGAAATGACTCTCTAGCTTCATCTTACTCATTACAAATTTCTCTACAGCCAGCCTGAGCATTATATATCAGGATATTATTCACTCTGCTGTTCTTGGAACAAAAAAGCTTCCTTTTTTAAAAAAATTTCTGGTCTCATACTTGGTTCACTTTGCACTGGGTGGCTAGTGAGGTCAATCTCCATGGTTAACTTTGTGGATCTTGTATTACTAGCATTAATTTCTCATTTTATTTTTCTTTAAAATGGATAAACAGAAAAGAACAGAAGAAAAAGTTAAAAAGAAATTCAAAATTATGGATTGAGTGGCAGCTGATCTTGACGGTATATAAGAATATACCCATTTTTCATCTGTTAAATATTTTATTTTAGCTAGCCTTTCTGAATTTTATTCTTTTAGTTTAATTTTCATTTTGGGTTTTAGACAAGGGTTCTCATGTGGTAGTGCAGGCTGAGGCTGAACTTGCTTTTCAGCTGATGGCTGGGATTACAGATGTGTGCCATGCTGACCAACTGCGAGCCTTTTCTTATAAACCTGAGTCTTTTGATCTTTTGTAGTATTTTAAGAAGTCATATCCCTTGGGAAACAGTATGTTTTAATAGATGTAACAGAGCATTCAATTTAATAATACTACTTTGTTTTGAGGGTAGGGTATATGTAATTCATGTTGCTTTTTGAAATCTTTTTTCCTTACTACATGTTTGCAGTACATAATGTTTCCATTCCTTGTGAGAAGTTGGTAAGGTGCATAACACATCTTGATGACTTTTATATCATTTTTTTCCCTTCTGCCCCTTCTCTCCATCTCTTGATCCCCTTCCTCTTTTTTGCATATAGAGAATTATAAAACTGTTCATGATTGAGGTTGCCCCTTATCTAATCGCTGCAGCAAGTTATTTTAAGATTTTTCAGGGACAGCTTCAATTAATTGTGAAAATTCACTTATTAATTTACAGTAACTGTAATTTGCTTTAATTACTACTTTTTCTAAAAATTTCCAAAAGGTATATGGCCTTTTATTTTTTGAATCTTTGCTATCTCTTTTAAATGATTTCCTATCCCATCCTGTTTTCTAACTGTGCTCTAGTTACACTGACCAGTTGTATTCTAGGTCCCTGCTTGAATTCAGTAACATTGAGAAAAAAGTTCATATAATATGAAATAAATAGATTATGTAGAATGGACCTCAGAGACAGCCTTGCAGGAGACGTGCAATTTATTTTTCCAACATAGTTTTATGTAACTAGGAAACCAAACAAAAATTTAGTGAGTTAAACCCTTACATGTTTGTTATTACAACTATATTAGTCTGCTGATCTTAGTGGACTAAATTAATCTGTATGAGTTAAGTTGATTGATCTCGGCTGTACTCACTCTTATGTCTGCAGGTAATTGGAGATTGTCATTGATCTGGGATAGCTTTGCCTGGAAGAGATTACTACATGAGGTGTCTCATCTTTCAGCATCCTGGTTAGTGTTTATTCTGTGGTAGTCTCATGGCATGCTAATGAGAGCAAATGCATTTGCCAAAGCAATTCATAAAAAACCATTCCAGTTTCAAAGAGCAGAGAAACAGTTTGCAGTCTTGATAACAAGAACTACAAAGGCACATGACATCACAAAAGGTGTGTGAAGAGGAAGGAGGAGAGACTTGAGGCCATTTGTGTAACCAGTGTTCCTACCATGCTATATCAAATCACCCAACCCTGAATCCTGGTTTTCCTGTTAATTATAGTGATCGCTGCAATTTGCCATTTGCCTGCTTACTAGAAACGTGACTCAAGAACTGGGCCAAACATTGCATCACAAACCTCGGATTACATGGTTGATCAGGGCAGGTAGAATGACAACACAGTTAGTCTGCCCTGAGTTTTAATCTAAACATGAAATCTCAGAAAAGTCTCCCATTAAATGAATAAATCTGAAAGTATACATGCATATAAAGAGGAAGCTGACAAAATGAGACACGGAAGATGAAGAGGAAAATAGCTTTGATTTAGTATTTTAGCTCCAGCATTCAGATACCTGTATGTTAGAGGCAGTCTATATCCTAAGAGGACAATTTACTTTCTTTAATAAATTCTAGTTCTTCTTGGTAATCCTGGTATGAATTAGGCTATTGGCTGGTTCAAGTAGAAGTAGCTTGGACAACAGCAAAAAATGGACTGGTAAAACTTCTGTTAAACATTTCTAACCTAGTTTTGGCTCTGTGCATTTTTAATTTGAATGTAACTGACTCAATGCCAAAAGTAAGATTTGTTCTTCAGTAATAACTTGAGGTCTATCTGCCCAGGCAGTGCCCATGTACCACGATCAGATTTTTTTTACTCATTCACTAAATTGATCTCATAACCAAAAATATTTATTAGGTGAAAGATACTGTGCTAATCTCTTTCCTAAATAAAAGACACAAAGTCATTATCCTTATACAACTTATCTTAATGTTATTCTAAAAAGAGATACTCAGATTTTCTGAAAAAAGTGAACTCAATCTTAGCAGTTTCAATGTAGAATGATGGATTATTTTCAAAGTTAAGTTTCAGAAAAACCTGTTCAGCTGTTTTTGAGACATGGCCAGTAGTGTGAGAAAATCTATTTTATTCCTTTTTCAAAAGTTGCCCTTTTCTAATGTCAAGCAACTACAGAATGGATGAACTTTGGAAGTGTCAGTCTTGGAGTGTTTTGCAATTTGTTCTGAGTATGAATTAGTCAGGCTGAGGCTTCGAGTGTATTAAAAACAAGTAAGATGAGGTGAATATATCCCTAAAGGGCAAAAACAGTGTTAGGTCTGCTTAGTCCGGTCTGCATGCTATTTCCTTTATAGTGCAGATTTCCCAGGCTTACTCTACTCAGTCCTTAAAAGGATTGTAGTCAAGCAGCAATGAACAGAAGAATTGAAACAGAGTAACGGGATACTTCCCTTCCACTACCCAGAAATGAATAAATCTGCTTTCTGCAAAAGATGAAAGATAGAAAGACCTTTTTCTCCAGAGTTTGGTGATTCAGATTTGACTATACTGGTTCAAATTAAATCATTCATTCAAATTAAATGCTAAATGAAATGAATTAAAAGAATAAAACCCTAGTTTGACTTTATTTTTCTACTAAATTCTACAATAATCCAACCAAAACAGCCAGCATCTTTAATATCATCAGAGGACATAATCATTCGCTACACAAAAAGTCTGGCGTGCATGTAGCCTTAGTATGATCCTAAAATGCTGCAAAATGGAGCTGACTATTATGGATAAAAGAATTTAATGATGAAAAAGGAGTACTAGAAGCAGATGTGCACTCTTGTTTTGGTCTAGCTTTGCCTTCCCTAGTCCTCTATAGCCAGCTGAACACTGAAGTCTTGCTCCTGGGGCAGTCTTAATAAAGGGAATTCCTAATGTTTATCTGTTTTTTCTCCTCTGATACTGGACATTTTCTTTCGCCACTTCATGTGATTCTAGTGACTTTACCAGGAAGAAGCCTGGGCTTCCGACTGCATGCTACCATCTCAGTACTCTACAATAGCTGAGCGTATTCCTTAGACAGAACCACTCAGAGCCCTTACAATGTTGACACTGTGAGAGAGACTGGGTGCTCCTGTAACAACATTTGTACAACACTGGTTGTGTGTTTTTATATACCAAGTGCTGCTATTAATAGTTTCATCCAGAGAAATAGTTTAAACTTTGTGATCCTTCATATTATTCTCATGCAGAAACTGAGTTTCAGATGCGTTATGATGCTTTTCCAAGTAGCAAGTGAGTGGCAGGACTATCGTTCTGATTAACAATGGCTCAAGTTGCCTTTTTATGACATTATTTCTCCTCTGACATTGTAATTTGTAAACACAGTGGTATCTCGGTTTGTGAATTTAGTAAATTCTGTGATGTTGGGGAAGACACCTACAGACCTGTCCTGATGTGGAATTTGCTGAAAGCTTCTGTTTTGTGAACCCAAGTGTACCATGTAAGCCTTAGCATAGTAGAACTCTAGCTTGAAGATAAAATCAACAGAATAAGAACACAGACAATAATAATAATAATAATAATAATAGTAACCCCAGAGGGGAAGAGACAGACTCCAGTGATAGTATTTAAACACACATCTCTTCAGTGCTGAATGAACAGCAACATTTCTTCCCTCTGTGCTTTTCCTTCTTCAGTAAATGTAGACGCTTTATTGTCATGTGGTATTTGAGACTCTTTGCTGTCATGTTCTGTGAGTCTCAGGCCACATTGAAATTATTGTTCTGAGAATTTAAAATAAAACTACATGGCTCTCCTAGACACAGCCTCTGACACTCACTCCTTTACCTTCACTTTCTCTATCCTTCCCTTCGAAGGACACTGTGTTGCCATAGACTTTAAAAATTTATGTCTGTGATTGAATTCAGGGAGTGATGAGGACTGTAGCTAGTCTCTTTATATAAAGAAGGTATTCCATAATAAAAGAAAACCATCTGTAGAGGCTTTCATGCTCCATGGCCAACATCGCACGGGGCTCTTTATAACACAGACAAAGCTCTCTGTCCCTTTTCCTGAGCACACCAAAGCATGGAACAGTAAAAGAGAGCTCAAGCAGGCAAGCACCACATACAAAGACAGTCCCTGTGAAGCTCCTCGGTGCCCTTCACTTCACTGCAGGCCCTGGTCCTACCCTCAACCTGGACCGGCTATTCAGGTCTCTGATTAGGTAGTAATTATAAAACAGGTCTTTTAGTTTTCAGCAAAGTGTTTTTCACCAAAAAGAAGGGCACCATGTCCAAAGTTTTCACACTCTATTTCTTGAGGCATATAAATAGAAATACCTAAAGAGGACACGCTAAAGAAATACAGTCAAAGCAAGAAGCTGGCGTTGTTTTCACATTTGGCACCCACTAACGCAGGGAACACAGATCCTTGCTGAGCTGGGAGAACCCCTCAAGCACAAAGCTTCTATCCAAACGCGATACTTTCTTTGCCTTGAAAAGAGTCTGGTGTTTATTCTGTAACAGTTTTTGAAGCTTTGAACAAACTGCGTTTCTTTATGTACAACTCTGTTGATTCTTTGGGACCCATAGCTGAAGAACTAACACTGCATGAATTCTATCTTTAGGATTCATTGTCAAAGTCCTTTCAATTCTGTACCTGCAAAGTCACTTCCTATGTAGATTTAGAGAAAATACGACCTTTTCTAATTTCCACAGCCTTCAGTATTATTTCCTTTACCAGTCAAAGCCAAAGTTTAAATTGTAAGCATGATTCTTTGGCCCAAGACATTGTTTTCCTTCTGACAAAGAATTCTTTTGGGACTTTGTGATAGATAAATGTATTGTCATATGTATTTTTGTTCTGAAGTGGTTCAACTTTCATACAGAAATGAGTTTTTAATCTTTCACTGAACGTTTTTATTTATATGAGCCTTTTATTCTTTCCTCAATTTAATATTTGTTGACCTTTGAATTTATTAGTTTTTAAGTTTCTCACATTGCTACATTTAATTTGAGAAATAGAGGTGCAGTTTGTGGAGATGAGTGATGAGTCATTTATACACTTAAGACAAAAAATATTAGTTTTATTTTCTGTTTCCTTTATTCTTTGTGATGGCAGCTGCCTTAGCCTTATGGAAACTGGTGCCCTGATTCTATCTGGAAAGAGAGGTTTTGTCTACTACTTTGAACTCTCAATCCCTGGAGAACCATTAAGAACTCTCTTGATAATTTTTAGGAGTTGGCATAAAAGTTTTAAGCTGAGTGAGTCATACAGTTTGCTCACAATGCAACCTGAGACTCAACTCTGACTCCATGCTTGGCTGCATATTCTGTATCAAATTACTCACCAGTGCTATTCTGTTTCTAAAGTACCACTTAAATCCAACCCAAGAAATTTAGCCTACATGTTTATCATGCCTTACTTCAATATTATAACTTTCTCTGTAGAATGCATGCATCTGTATGCTTCTGTCCTCTCAAAACACTCTTAATATTGACCAATTAGCTTTCTGTAAATAAAATTTGTATATGGTTCTCTTGTTGGAAATTGATAGGATCTTTTTTGTTGCAGAATAAAAATTTAAACTTACTATGCCACTGGACAATCCTTTGTAAATTGATTCCTTCATAACTTTCCAACTTACCTTCTAGCCTGCAGTGGCTTTCTTGAACTCCACACAAAACACAGCAGTAAATGTATCCTTTGAAATTTCCAAGTACTTTTTTTAATTCCTTGACTATTCAAATCAGAATCCACTTACTGGTATTTATTAGGGTTCTCCTTTGTACAAGATGGTTTTCTAACATTTTAAATAAGGGGAGTATATATATGCTCTTTGTCCAGTGATCTAAATTATGCTAAATAAATGAGTTTTAAAAATGTAGGTAAACATATGTTTCCATATATTTAATTTTTGACACTGTCATGTGCTATATAGCAGAGAAAATTTTTAAAAAGATAATTGGCTAGATAGTATTTTCTAGTCATAAGTTGTAAATAATTTGTACATAGCCATATTTAACAATTAATATAAGAATAATAGGCAAAATGTAAACCAGTAGTTGATTACCTACTCTACACACTTTTAATGGATTACATCATATTACTAGGTCATTATTAAAGATGAAATACAGCTAGAGAAAGTTTGAATACCCTGCCTGAACAGTAACTGTGAAAGAAGCAAGAGCTTGGATCCACAACAACTCTGCTATGATTTCTCTGTACTCACAGAATCTCATTCTGTGCCTATCCTCATCTCAAATCTTACGTTCATTATTGAGCTTAATTTTCAATAAATTTTATTGATTGAAATCTCATGCTCATGAAAATTTCATTCATATATTCTTAAGAATATGAATAAGGTTCACCATTTTGTTAAATTAACACTTATATTTTCCTTGGCGAGCATTCCCATAGTTTCAGTACAATTTTATTTGAGCCATATGCATTTTATAAAAAAATAGAGTGTATTAGGTGAGGACAGAGGTTATCCTCTACTGATTCATATACCAAACCTTCCATGTAGAATAAAATAATGTCTTTCCTTCTTTAGGGTTAATTATCCATGAATTAATTATCCATAAATATCTCACATTACATCATATTGTGAAATCAATAGTCAAGTTTGCTGAGACATTTATATTCCATTGCCCATACCTGGACACTTGCTTATATTTCAGTTTAGTAAAAATAATACCTCGCTCTCTGCTGAGAAGAGGACATACAGGTTACTAGTTGCTTCTAGGTAATACCAAAGAAACACAATTGTGTTTCCACTCTTACAATGTGTTTTCATTCTGCTCACATCCAGAATTTAGCCCTTATCATGTTATTGCATGCAAATTAGAGCTCAGTTAAGCAGCTCCAAGATGGTATTGTGGCTACTCTTATTTTGTCAGTAATAAAGCATTTTTGTTTCTAACCCACAGGGTCATTTTTCTGTTAATGTATATAACATTAATAAAATATAATTCTGTTAATTAATTCTGTTATAATTAATTCTGTTTAATTCTGTGGCAATATAATTTTTCTTTCAAATAAAGTATCGAGTCTTTCTTAATCCCTTATTTACAACTCACAAAAAAATCATAAGATAGATTGAATTCTGAAGAGTTGGAAGTGAAATCTGTCCATTATAGGTGAACAGTCTATTGATACTAGGAACTATATTTTTTCACCACTATATTCACAAAGCTAACAAGCATTCTGGTTTTAGAAAGCATTTAATATAGTTTCCTTTTAGGAAGGGAAGTGTATGTTTATACAAAATAATAACGTATTTCTCATCCTGTAGCTAACTAAAAGGGTCATTGTAAATATATTTGTGGAGAATTTCACTTCCAAGGGGTTCTAAATAACCTACATCTCAAAGATTGTACATAAATATTTATTTTAATGTTGATGGATATTTCTTAAAAGTTAGATATCATTTTTATTGTGACACATTAGGTGATATGTTATTACCAATCTAGGTACACTAATGTAATGTAACCTCATTTCTGATCCAGTTAAGCTACTATTTAAGTAATTAAAATATAAATCCATAAAATTACACTTTGTGTACAACAAACTCCTATACTTAAAATTTTTAAAATGTAGTTAACCAGGACTTCAGCTTATTTCTGTAAGTCAATGGACTTCAACATAAGCCCTTCTAAACAAAGGCTCTGATTTATTTCTTCAAGCTAAGTCACCACTCTTGAGGTGTTAATCTGATCAATGAATTTTTTGCTGAGGATTTTTAATTCCTACCATCACATCTTTTTAAGCAAGGATATTTTTTCTTCCTTTTTGTACCATGCCTTTCATTAATGTTTAGTTTTCCTGCCTGGTTTAACTCCCCAAATACTTTATAGGTTTTGACAGTGTATATTCTTGTCTTTTTTCTAATTTAGAGAAATGCAGTATAATGTTTTACCTTAGTTAAGATGCAATCTATAGGCTTCTTCTAGATGTGCTTAATCAGTTTGAGGAAATTTACTTCCATTTCTTGTTTTCCAAGAGATTATTCTGCTTAGAAGCTCTTTTATTTGTCTGTAGATGATATTGTCACTATGTAGGAAAGCAGAAGGACTGCAATGATATATTATGTATAAAAATAGCAGAAGACCTAGTAATCATATGATGACAAGTGTTCTTAAAAACTCATTGGCTTAAAACAGGCCTGTGAAGTAGTTTTATTTTAGAGGCCTGTGAAGTAGTTTTATTTGGCTGGTCAGAGCTAGGAAAGGGTGATGGTTTTCCCTCGTGCTGTGGCAGTGATTTAAGATTCCACCACACTGTAGTTCTAGAAGGTTCGTTGCCTCAGCTCTGCCTCCCATGTCTTTCAACCTTCTTTTGCTAACTCTGAGTCGCTGGAGTACACGGTGCCACTTAAGGTTGAGGCTCAGAATTGGAACTTCATCTCTTTCTGCCTCAGCCCATTTACCAAAGCAAAGCACTTGGTTGAGTCCCAAATTAGGTGGCACAGAAATAATATCCACATCATAAAAATTCCACAAGAATCTGTCTGATGGAGGAAATTCTAAAGTACTTGACACTGGGTATTTGAAGAAGTGAGTAATTGCAAGAAATTTTGCAATCTACCATCTGAAACAGATTTAGAAACGTTAATAATTGCTAAAGCTATGCATATTATATGATTCTGTATACAGTAGTTTTATACTTTATAAATTTAAAAATCAAAACCATTGAACACATAAATGTTAAAAAATTGTTATACATTTGTAATAGATATACCTGAAATGGAAATAGAAAATGATATGAATTGAAAATTTGCAATATTATATCTAAGGTTCCAAAAAATAATATTACAAATAGCTCAATGAATAGACATTAAAGGTGAATAATATATTTTTAAAAAGAATATTGCTAGTACCAATAAGTCTCAAAATTAGATTTTAATGTATTACAAGAGGTTACATCATTGACACAGACTTTCACTGGAAAAAAATTGAAAACTGATCCTCTTTTCATATTTTATCCCATAAAAATATAGTATCTGTAAACGCTTCCTAAAGTACCTTTGTAAAAGAAGCAGCTAAACTGGCATCATGATTGTCACCCAATGTCGTCCATAAGAAAAGACATTTTGATAGCCATGAGAATTAAAGGGATAATTTGTAAGAATAGTAAGCACTAAGAATATTGTTTTTCCTCTCTAAAATATAGTTAAGGGAACTAAGTCACAGGGATTCTCCTTAAAAAGACTGAAGGTTCCAAAATGCTTTGCTTTCTCTGATTTTGGAATGGAAATATGGGGCATACTTTTGAACAGTGTGGTCCTCAGCATCTCTTGGATAAATACAAAAGTGGAATTTAGTGAGGATACAGAAAGATGGAATTATGAAGGTAGTTATTAGGCACAACTCTGACCTTAATACATGCAGGCTTTAAAGCTATTTTGGAAGAATTTTGCTTGTAAGAAACCTCGGTTGAGTGAGTCATGAGGATAGTGTTCATTCACTGTAAATATAGATGGGGAGGAGAAAGCGCAGATCCCCAGGAAAAGTCCACTCTTAACTTTCTTTTTATTGATATTCTATGAGGTGTGGAGAGATATTTTCTATTGAATGTAAGATCAAAGTTTTTTTTTTTTTTTGAGCTTAGGTTACATTGTTTCCTTGCTTGAAAGTGGGCACTAACTCTGATATCTGACCACACTGCTCCCAGGAGCAGAGAAAGAAGGACTATTTGAGCTTTTTAATAATTCTTTTGTCAATTAAAAATAGATGTTTTCCTGATTTTCACCCTACTGATTTCAGCACACCTTTACACAATCGGGATGTTTAGTGCATCCTGATTTGGTACATGCACTTTCACTTTCAAGCACATAAAACACATATAAAAGTTTGATCACTAAAATATTAATGTTATCTCAAAGGAATGGGATTTCAGGCATGTTAAAATGAAAGCACAATCCCATGTGAAAACGCACTTGAAGCAAATGGATTCTTCTAAAGCCTATCTCCAATTGCATCTACCCAGATACCAGCTAAACCCTGCTACACACACACGCGCGCGCGCGCGCGCATGCACGCGCGTTCACAACCCCCACACACACACACATATACACATCCACATATGCATACAGACAAGGACAAAGAGAATGTCCTCAAAGCACTCAGTCCCAAAGTTTCTGAGACTTTTTCTGCACAGACAAAATTTGTGTGGCTCATTACAGCAGGAATTATATATATATGCATTCAAATATGCAGCACAATCAAGGAATCACACCAGCTGATTGTTAAAATATGCAGCCTGTTGAGTAAATCCTATTAAAGACAATTTTAGAGACTAAAATATGTCTCAAAATTAGTAAAACATATGGTTTGAGTTGTCAAGTATATTCAAATATTTCACAAGATAGAAGAACTTGTTTTGAGAAAAGATACAAAATATTCAAACTCCAATAGGGAAGAAAGTCTGTGTTTTCTGTGGACCTGGATTCTACTAAGATGAGTCTGCAGAGTCAGGGGGGCAAGGAAAAAAAAGATACAGTTCTTTGTATCACAGATCTGTTGAAATTTTCAGAAAACTGAAGCCTGATATGTGACTAGCAAATGGTAGGGTTAATTCTTCATTCCTGTAAGGGATGACATCTTAGTCTATTGGAAAGGGTATGAAGTGCTTTGTGGACAGCAGTCATGAAAAGGAAAAACGCCATTTTCTATAAAATTGATAGAAATTACCTCTTTATCCTCTCAGAGAGGGTTGTGAGGCAAAACCATCAACTTAGCACAGCTTTACTCTAAAGCCATGTCCTTATTTTGTGCATTAATTTTTAAACCCTTTCCCACCTCAATGAATAAAACTGTCATTTTGAAACATTGTGGCTGATATTTATAGTATGTGCCTTGATTATGTTACATTAGTTACCATGGACCTTTATCTTACATAGGAAGGAACATTTGAAAATGTTTTCTAGCAGCCTCTTTTAGGAAGGGACACGGCTGATTTCACATAAGCAGGCACTATGCAGCCTTTCCATAAACGTGCAGATGGTTGGTTGGTAATACCAAGGAGTCTTGCACAGATGGGGGCATAAAAATGATTAGTGGAAATTACACAGGAAGATTCATTCAAATCATGGCAACGTAACAGTTAGGAATTATGGTTCATATTTGTGAGCTCAAATAGGGCACAAAGAAATTTGCCTATCAAAAAAGCTGTAATAAATTCAGCAATCGGCACCCAAGGTCCTATAACATACTGAACTTATGGTCATTTTAGAAGTACTCTGAAGGCTCCAATTGAGCGTTCTTATTTAGCCTTTTTCCTGAACTGGTTCCAAACACATTTATTAGTAATCATATTCTCTCAATAACAATTGTTTGACTTCTAAACACCTTTGGGAAACTTCTCTAATTTTCACTTTCACATCTTGTTTAGTGGCTAAGCTAGACAGTTTTTCATGAATATATAAAAAGTAGGATGACATTTGTGTAAAACACACAACCAAAAAGAAAGAGCTGAAGAAACAACATCCTTACAGATCCATCCTTAGAAGTATTATTTTTGTTTTGATCAAAGATCCAGACATATCTGAATTCTTTCCAGTTAAATTACAGAACATGAAAATGCTGAATTATCATGTTCATTTATTTATCATTTAATTCTGAATTGTAATTCTAGATTATTCAATTCTAGATTATTTAAATATGTAGAGAAAATATTTACTTTATAGAAAGGAAATCTGAGAACTTTAAAAGATATCTCAGTCATACTTCTATATGTATGCATGTATCTGTATATATGTATTTTTTACCAAAGATTTAATTCAGGGCTTCACAGATGGTAAGCAAGCACTCTACCACTGAGGTTCACCTGTGGTCTTTTTATTACAGGATTTTCTAAAATCCCCAAGCCAGCCTCAAACTTTCAATTTTGTCTCAGTCTCTAGAATATCTGGAACTGCAAGCAAATACCATGACACTCAGCTTAAAAAATTTCGAAGTACAAAGTTCTATGAAGTTATTGCCTGGAATTACTAAAATGTTGTTGCAGCTATTAAGGAGTTGTTAGCCCCTAGGTAAAGCTAAGTTGACTTTGCTATTTTTAAGTCTATTAATACATATTTGATGGAAAATTTATACCCAATGTTTAAGCCTTATTGTGCTTTATGAGATTATAATGTAATATTTCTGAAAACCAATATTCTGAAGTTTTTTTTCAAGGGGAAACCCAAAAGCTATTTTAATGTGTAAAGGAATATTGGCCCATTCTCAATGGCACAAACGCATAGTACACCTCGGTGTGTACTTTCAAGAAATATTCATACAGGAAGTAAAGTAAAATGCTCTCTATAGAAGCATAGAAGTAAAATTTTGAAAATATAGATATACATTATCTTAGAGAGGTAGACATATTCATATATCAAATTTATCAAAATATTTTCCTAAATTCATTGAAGATCTAATTAAAAGTCTAAAAGGATTATCTGAAACTTGGGTAAATGGTTCAAAAGGTCACTTGTAAAAATATAAAGGCAAGAGATTGCTAGATGTATCCTAAAATCGAACTAGGGGTGGGACCTGCCCTTGCATCATTTCATATTGTTACGGTTTATATCTAAATGTCCCTCCAAATCCTCATGTGCTCCTTGGTGGGGTTTTCTGAAATTTTGGGTCATGGGGGCATGGATTAGTCCACTGATGACTTTACAGCAAAACTTGATATGGAGGTGAAGCATGACTGGAGGAGGTGGGTCATTGGCAGCAGAGCCTAGAAGGATCTATCTACCTTCCTCCTTCTTTGATTTATCTCTCGGCTTCTTCCTACTGCGCCATAAACTCTTTCTGCTCTGCCATGCATTTTTGCCTTGGATTCAGCTGACCATGGATGGAAACCTCTAAAAATTGTGAGCCAAAATACAAGTTTTGTTTTTCAAATTGTGTCCAAGGGATGAGAAAGTAACTAATACACACACATATATCTAAAGGATATTGATTAAACAATTAACACATGAATATTTGGAGCACATGAAAGGATCAATAAGTAGGTGCAAATAAGTAGGAGAGAGGCGGTTATAAATAATACAGGGTTAATTCTATCAGAAAAGATAAAAGAGGCAGAGTGATTATAGAATGGGGTCCTGATGCTTTATAGAGGGTGACCAGGGAAATTGTTTTCTTCTAAGACATTGTACACGAATTAGTGTGATATTTTTGTCTAAAACACAGATAAAGAAGAGAGCAGAAGTCATTATGAGCATCAGGATATAGGCAAAACGTAGCTGCTGGTGAAGTGTCAATTGACTGTGTAGTTTTTTCTGTGCATTTTGGTAAAATTTACAAAATTATTTCTCTCATTAAGGAGATAATAAAACAAATAGCAATTCATATTGCTACACTTTGTATGTTCACATGAAAGGAAATCTTTTCAAATTTATTAAAAGTTAGCCATAAAATGAAGTTATGGGATATCTAAATAAGATACTGTGTACACATGAGAACATAGATTAAAAAATTCATTTAATTTTTAGAAAGTAATGGAATTGGAAGTACAATGTACCTTCCTGAACATAATGTGTATCAAATCTCATTTTTCCTTCTTTCTTCCTCCTCCAACTCTGGAAGTTCATTTGCCAAAGATTAGTATAGGTTTTCTAAGGGAGATGGGACTTTGAGTACTTTTCAATTTCCTTATAGGATTAAAGTAAGCAAATTTAATTTCTTTTAGGTTTATTTAAAGTAAGCAAATTTAATTTTAATGTGACACAAATAATTTTCCTGTTTTAAAATGCTCGGTAGAAAATTTCTGGTTAAAGGACAGAAATTTTCCATCAGACAAGAGGGATAAATTTAAAAGTTCTATTGTACATCATGGTGATTAGAGCTAATGATGACACAGTGCATCTTTGAAAATTGCTAAGACAGTAGACCTTAAGTGTCCCCATCACACAGAAAAAAGAAGCATGTGAAATAATGAATATGTTTAATAGCTTGGTTTAACCATTCCACAAGGTGCCCATATATTGAACCTTCCTGTTACACCAGAAATATCTATAATTTATACTCGACAATGTTAAAATTAATTATTTGAAAAATTTTAATTCTGTCATAGCTCTAAGGAAATGGTTAACTATCAAAACAGGCTACTACATGGAATTTTTAAAATAAGTTTGAAAGAAACAATTAATGTAAATTATAGGCATCAACTGATATGCGTGCTACTTTTGTGAATACAGCAAAAAGGACCACTGCAGACACTTCCATGTGATAAACATTGTCAGTTTCTAAGTTACCTAAGGCAAGTAGGAAAAATGATTTGCAGTGGTAGTGAAGCTGAAGACATTCTGGACACTGAGAAAACAGGCCATAAAGTACGGTGATGATGTAAATAAACCTTACAGTAGAGCAGTTTTGAGAAAGTTGAAGGAAGGGACTTTCTTTTTCTCCAAGTGCCTTACTCTCCCTATGTCTGTGGTCATCCTAGTGGAATCAGCATGTGTTGTTAAACAAGAGTAATCTTCAAGAAGGCCTTGTTAAGCTGTTTTTGGAAAAAAAGTGGTAATAATGGTTTTTATCAATGAAACTATGAAGAAAAATGGAGGTTAAGACTGCATGCACAATTAAGTAAAGTTTATATCTTTTATTTTTAAAAATTCTATAAAACTTTATTTTGCATGTAGGCTGAATCACTGCTAAATAATACTAGTTAATGCTTCTCTTTGTGGGAGCCATGTCTTATTTTAAGCATTTTCAAATGGGAAAGTGTTTTTCCTAACAGTTTTGCTTTCTACTCTTTTATGATTACTGAAATGATAAATATTGTATTTTAAGATAAGGATTCAAAAGCCTTTAGACCTGTTTTTCTTAGTAAGTAGATATTTTGACAATCTACAAAGTCTAAGTCAGAAGATTTTGTCATTTTTAATTCTTTCCTGTCTCTTAACTCATTACTGTATCTGTCACCAAACTTTATTGATTCTCGTTCATGTCTTTACAGTAAATCTTTGTTTTTTTTTTTTTTATTCCCACTATCACTATGTTAGTTCAGGTATTCATGCTTTCTTACCTGGATTATACCCACAATCTCAAAACTCCTTTTATGGCTTTTCTTCATACGTGGTTCTACAATCTATTCAGATGTCTGTGGTTTTACTTAAGCATAAATTTCAGTTTTACTCTACTCCTTAGAAACACTGAAGAGCATTCTCTTTTATTAGAGAATAAAATCCAAAGAAGCATAATAGACCCTGTATTCCCTGTCTCACTTACATTTGCCTCAGGACCTAGTAGATTCACTGGGTGGTCATAATAAAATATTTGCAATTCTTCAATCATGTGTATGTTGTTATGATTTTACATAGGGTGGTCTGTGTCACATGCTTTCTTCTTTTCAACTTCTCACTAACATCACTATTACTCATTTCTTTGTTTAAATGAGGTTAATATTACTGGTACTTTAAAATCCAACTTACATTTGACAGGCTATATGAAACTTCCTGTGTTGTCCAGGAAAAATGCTCTCTAGCACTTGTACACTTGATTTTCAAGATTCATAGAGGATAGATTCCAGGTCCTCTGCAGATACCAAAATCCTTGGATGCTCAAAATCCCTCTTGTAAAATTGTATAGTAATTGTACACAATCTGTGTACTTCATTCTGTATATATTAAATCATATATAGATTGTTAATAGTTATCAAAATATAAAATGTATGTAAATAATCATTACAATATATGGTTAGACAATAGTGACTTAAAAAGTCTGTATATGTTTAGTAGAGATGCAATTCCTCAAAAAATTTCCATTGAGAGTTGGTTAACTGCTCAGATACAGACATTACAGAAGCAGAGAGCCTGGTATGCTTAAAACTATATCAAAATCTAGTCTTTACTACATAAATTGTTTACCAATTTCTTCTATCTGGAATTTTGGATCAAAAGATTTCTTGTCTTTGTTTTGTTTTTAAGCCTCGTATTTCTTGACTCAGTGACTATGGTCATCCAATGTTTGTTGAGTGTATGTTGAGAGAAAAATATATTTTACCTGTTCAACTTTATGAAAGCTTACCAAATGTCTACATTAAGTCAACAGGGAAAGCTTACTCTTTTTTTTTCCACTTCTTTTGGTAGGAATTCATAGTTTGCTTTATGCTGTATGTTGAACAAACAGGTAATTTTTCTAGGACCATGTGCTAAGAACTAGTATTTGGAGGAAATTTCATTATAATATTATCGGTATGGTCGTTAGACCATGATCCTCTTGACTTGGTTATGGCTCTCTAGAGAAGGAGAGTAAATTATGGGAAAGGGGATTTATTAAATAGTATAAAAGATCAGACTGCATAGTCCACAGGGGACCCTGGAGAGTGAGAAGATACAGTAGCTGCTTGCTCTAAGAAAGTAGGAGCTTCAGACAAGAGGAAGGAATGTCAGTCCATGACCAAGAATTTCAAAGCTCTCTGGAGTTGCTATTATGATTCCTCTTTGAAAGATTAAAGAAGCTGTGGTATATATGCCAATCATTTTAAGAAATATCTCCTCAGGGGCTGGCGGCGTATGTGCCTGCCTAGCAAGAGCGAGGTCCTGAGTTTGATCCCTGGTACCACCACCAAAAACAAAAAAACAAACAAACAAAAAACCTCCTCAGACAGACCCCCAACATGTGTTTCATTAATCTCTTAGGAATCTTTTATTCCATTGAAGTTGACAGCCAAGATTAACTATCACACCATCATAAAATTCCATGAAACTGAGCATTACCTGAGTCAGCAGATATATATTGGATGTCTACCATTTGTCAAACAGTATGCTAGAATAGATTGCAAGGGGAAGGGGAGTAAATAACAGGCACCTTCCCCACCCTCATGAAATTGTTGAACTTAACTTTTTGTGTAGAGCAAAAAAAAAAATCAATAAATATATTGATACCCTTTTCCCTGGATAGAAACAGAAAAAGACCATATGAGGCAAATAACCAAATTAGACAAAATACTACTAACAATGTGAGAAAATGAGAATTTTCATAATAAAAATATTTACTCCAAAGATCAGCTTGCTTTCATGTATGATATTTAGAAAATTTTAACTTTTAAAACACTGGTTTATTATTATTGTTTAGATCTAATTTTCCCCCAAAGTCTGATATATTCAGACTTCCAGAGGTGATTGGAATGGAGGTGTTATACTCGTCAGTGGGTTATTCCATGATGAATTCTTAGCTGAATATGCTGTTATGAGATGAGGCTGATTGAGGGTGGTGGGGTTGCTGGAGGGTATTTGTCTCTGTCTCTCTGTCTGTCTCTCTTTTTCTCTTCTCTCTCTCTCTCTTCCTCCCTCCCTCCCTAGTTCTTACTGCTTTTCTTCATCATGTCCTCCCATCATGCCGTATCTTACATTGCAACCAGCCAACCATGTAACAAAATCTCTCTTCCTTAAATTGTGAATGTTGGGCACCTTGTTCCAGGTGAAGGAAGTCAATGACTGTAGTGACTGTCGTACCTTCATATTATTTCTTAACAGGGAACTTTTTAGTCCACGAAGGTGCATGCTAGCAAGAATATAGCAACATTGAAAAGGAAAATGGAGTGAGATTTGGCAGCGACTTTGACAGGAAATAAGA
The DNA here is from genome assembly GCA_004027455.1 of Hydrochoerus hydrochaeris. Taxonomy (NCBI): domain Eukaryota; kingdom Metazoa; phylum Chordata; class Mammalia; order Rodentia; family Hydrochaeridae; genus Hydrochoerus; species Hydrochoerus hydrochaeris. Next base: position 19,044 of record PVLA01002062.1, read on the forward strand.
CTGGTCAGGTAGCAAGAATCACTATTTTAACACATGATAAAAGTAGTAAAGTAAAACAAGGAATAAATCTTCACTTGAGTAGCATTTGGGATAGAAGAAGGCTGGCTTTACCTCTGGAAAGACAAGTCTGCTTAAACCCATCACTTGAATTCCTTTAAAGGAGCTTAGAATTTATCCTGTAGGTAAGCAGATGATCAAACTGCTTATTTTTGATTCTGCAAAATGCTTTATGAAACCTATGTTTTAAAAAAGATTGATTTGTCTGGGGACAACAGAATACAGTGAAAGGAGAAAAACTTACTGGAGTGAAGTAGGAAATAAAAGGATTCATAAAAAGTGACCTATAATTAGGAAAGTAGAAACTTAAAAATTTAAATTTAGCAGTTATGCTAAATGCAGTATATTCCAGGTTGTATTCCATGCCTGTTTGCCTTGTCTCTTTTATTGTTACCTAAGGTTACAATCAATAAATTCAGACAACAGTTTTGCTTCAAACACCTATGATGTTTAGAAAGGTGCTTAGTTGGTAAACAGAAATGTTCAATTTTCAGAAAGTTATGTTCAATTAGAAGGACTCAACTCATGTTTTTGTCTTTTCTTTGTCATCTTTTAAATTGATGAACCAGGAATTTTGCTCAAGGGGGGAAAAAGTGACCTACATGAAGAAAAATAACTGACTCCAGGAAAATGGGAGAGTGCAAAATGGGAAAGGATTTATTTTTGGATTAAGCACTCTGCTTGAGTACAATAGATACAAACTAAAGGACTGTTTTCCCCCAAGTCCATTACCATCAACATTTTATCACTTGACATCTTGGTTGGAATTAATGTGAAAGGGGAACTGGAGGAAATCTTGTGAATGGAAGTATGAAAAAGTAGAGCATCTAAAACAAATGAAATAAAAAAAAAGTCTTTTGGGAGATGTGGAAAGTTAGCAAAGAGCAGTTATAGAAAACAAAGTGTCATTTCAATCCAGACAGTATCCACAAATGGACAATGTTTTGTCGGTTCCATAAAGATGTGTTTTTAGACAGGTACTCATCCAAGTGTGAGAAATGTATCCCGCTGAGTTATTAGGAATCGTTTGCTGCTAGAGAATAATTCCCACTGGCAGAAGTAATGATCGATCTGACATATTTTAAAAATATAATTTTAAACTAATCATGGGCCAGATTTGAGTTATGCAGGTGTGGTCCCATTGAAATAGTAATTTATGTGCAATATATTAGCATATCTTCTCCTTACATAGCTATTGGAGCAAAAGAGCAAATAATTTCTTAGTATTTTTTCAAGTCTCATGTTCATGCTCTGATTTATGGTTTTTCTTTTATCAGAATGTCCTTTGTCAGGATATAAAATGAATATTAAAATACAAAAAGACTTTCTACACATCAATAATTAAGTACCTGAGAAAGAATCAGGGAAGCAATTCCATTCACAACAGCTTCAATAAATACCTACAAAACAATCTAACTACAGAGATGAAAGATCTTTACAATGAAAATCACAGAATACTGAAGAAAGGAACTGAAGAAGACAGTAGAAAACAGGAAGACTTCTAACTTAATGGGTTAAGAGAATTAATATTGTTAAAAGGGCCATATTACAAAAGCGATTTACAGTTTCAGTGCAATCCCCATCAAAATTCTAAAGACTTTCTGATGGAACTAGGAAAAATAATCCAAAAATTAATGTGTAAACACAGAAGACCCAGAATAGCCAACAGCATTTCCAAGCAAAAAGATAATGCTTGATGTATGATAATATTCAATTTCAAATTATACAACAAAATCATAGCAACAAAAATAACATGGTAATGGGGCAAAAATAAATGTAGCTTAAAAGTAGAAGACACAGAATCAAACCTACATTACTACAACCACTTGATTCTTGTCAAAGTGTACAAAAATATATGTTGGACAAAAGGCAGACTCTTAAAAAATGATGCCAGATAAAATGATTACTCATATGTACAAGATTGAAACTAAAATCCCGTCCCTTTCCCTGTTCAGAAATCAACCCAAAATGAATCAAATAGCTAGGTATAAAACTTGAAACTGAAACAGGTAGAACAAAACATAGAGTAAGCACTTAAAATCATAGCTTAAAGTCAGAGAACCCCTGGTCATAGCTGTATAGAAAGTGTTACCACGAACCAACAAATTGGACTACAAAAAATTAAATGGCTTCTGCAAAGCAGGGAAAACAACCAATGGAGTAAATGGAAAATCTGCAGAATGGGAGAAATATCTTTACCAGCGACTTTTCAGACAAAGGATTAACATCTAGAATATATAAAAAGCTAAAAATTTAACTTCAAGAGTCAAATACCCTGTCAATAAATGGGCAGATAAATTCAATACGCTTCTCAAAAGAAAGACAAATGGTCACTATGTACATAAAAAAGTTCAACATCTTTAACCATCAGGGAAATGTAAATAGAATTTCCATTGTGATTCTATAATTCCCAGTTAGAATTGAACATCAGGAAGAATAAAAAAAATTAAAAAACAGAAATGCCTGAAATGATGTGATACACTGATAATGGGAATGATAATCACTATGGAAATCACTATGGAGATTCCTTCAGAAAGCAAAAATGTAGAACTTCTCCATGAATGAGCTATACCACTTGCTGGAATTAAAGTTTGTATACTATAAGAATACTTGCATACTCATGTTTATTGCAACACAATTCACGATAACCAGCATATGGAACCAGCCCAGGCTTCTATCAAAGATGAATGGATAAAGAAAATTGTGTATGTATACACAATGACCTGTTACTCATCCATGAAAACAACAAAATTATCATTTGCATAAAAAGACAAAAAAGGTGAACTTGATAAGAAACATAAGCAAGAATCAGGCATTGAATGTTGTTCTTAATATGTATAAACTAAGAAAAAGTGAAGGCATAAAAATGAAAAGAAGACTATTATTAGACTGCAGGAAAGAAATAAGGGCAGAACAAAAATATCAAGAGAGTAATAAGGAAAGAAGGTTAGGATCAAAATAAGTGACATGCAAATAAAAAAACCATACTGAAACCTAATATTTTCTAAAATGAGCAGGCACTAATGAAATAAATTTTTAAAAGAATGTATTTTCAGATTTGATTTTATTACTTAAGCAACTACTTCTAAAATAATACATAATTTATCAACTAGTGCTTTCTTACTGTTTTTTAAAAATTATGTACTATTTCTACCCTTTTTCTGTTTTGCTTTTTTTTTCTCTAAATAAAAAAAATGTATTTTCTACATATTTGTCAGTCTGTTGAATCTTATTCTTATTGAGGACATATTTAAATGTTATCTCTGTATAGAAGTTTTCTTATCTCACTTCACTTTTCTGGCTACCATATTTAATTTTATTATCTTTTAGAAACCTGTAAAGAGCTCTTCATTACTGTGATGTAGAATGCAAATGATAAATTTGACATGTATTCCCATTAGATTGTGGGGTTCTCGAAGATGTGGATGCTTTGTAACTAGTAACTCTATCCCAGAATCTTCTATGATACCTATTAAGCAAATTAGAACTCAGTTATTGTTGAGTTCTAATAGTATTTCTTTTCTCTATGGTCAGTAATTCAAAAAGACATGGGTATACTCTTCCATGTGTGGACATAGCATTCTAGGTATTATCTAGTTTATTACTAACCAAGAAAAATACCTAGAGACATTGTAGTCAATCTAAAACTAAACAATAGTGAAGTTTCACTATGCTTGGGAATCTCAATATTAATTTTTTTCCCTAATTATTGGTGGGTTAAAATATGAGGTACTTATTTTCTTCCTACTTTTTGATTCTGAGTAAGAGGCTTTATTTCTTTTATGGAAAGATCACAACAAAGACTCTGAATATTTTACCCACTTTATGTAAAATCTCATCAAAAATTGACATATTAAACTGACCATATAAACATAAGCAATTCAGTGTATTCACCAGTTATGCTTTTTAAAGACTAAGAACAAATGAATAATGATGTAGTATTTTCATCCAAGTAGTAAGACATGTATTTAATGCCTCATCTATTTCACAGTATTTCAAATTTAAAGATAAGTTTATTGTCTTTAAATTGTTATAAAATTTTAGAATCATAGAAACTTCATTTTGGAAAAAAAAATTTAGAAATATTTTACCCAACTGATTACAACACAAGTATTGCCTCTGTTATTAGCATTGCAGGTAGGTGCCCTCCACTCCATAGAAATCAGGATGTATAACACTTCCAGAGATGGAAAGCTAATTATCTTGAAAATTGCTTCATATCATGTGTGGTATAATATATTCTTAATGTTATTGCTCACTTTGATCTAGCCCTTATCCATATATCATAGTTATGGAGAGCTTCAGTGCCTGTAAATTGTTTTTCTCCTCTTGATGTGACACAAGATCCCTGGGGCTAACACATCCAAGAAACTCTGGGAGCTACCCTAGGCAGTACAGTTTCATCATCAAAATGCTCCTTATCCAAATCCTCACATGCTGCTTTTAATCCGAACTTTTTCTGGGGTAAATTTACATGGCAATGGCACCCCAAGTACTGATTAATTACTCCTCTGGCATTCACATAGCTGCTCTCAGGAAACATTTAGTGCCCCTCTCCCGGTAAAAGTGGGTACCTCAAGTTCTCACCACTGATGGCATTAAAATGAAAAGGTTTTTTAATATTAGCCTGAACAAAAGGTAGCTGAGTTATGTAGGAAGCAGATCTCTTCTTGCTTGCATAGAAAGTGAGATAAAAATGCCACTCTTTCACTTTGTCTTTCATAATGAGCCCATGGGCTAGAGAAAAACAATATTTACCTAAGTTTTCAGTGAGGATAGTCTGAGCTGTTCAAAATCTCACTCACAGATTCAATTATTTTTCCACAAATGCGAATCTTTAACCAGAACTCTGTTACTTGAGGCCACAGCATAATGGTAAGCAACAAAATAATTATAGTCAGCTATTGAATTATTGATGTTTGGTAGCATTTATTTTTGAAATGCTGTTGTTTAGTATTCTGAGCATTCATGTAACACATGTGAACCTAGTCTTTAACTTCAATTTATAGTCTTAAATGCACTTCAATTTACACTGTAAGGTATTCTTTTACCTTTATTTTAACCTTAACTTTAACCTACACTTTAATTTTAACTTCCATTTTTAGGTGTGCTTGAATTTATCCTTTTTATTTATCCTTTTCCATTTTCTATTGAGAATAGTTGTGTTCAGTGGAAATCCAACAGCAGTATCCTGCTTTTGTGTGCATTCCACTGCTTCCTTCAGATAGAATGTGAATGATTTTGTTTTGTGTCAACCCAGCCTCTCTCCTTGGTCCATCATCTCCCCATTCAAATCATCTTATATATTATTTACAACGGTTCAAAACTGTTGGAAAAATCAGAGGCTAAAATGCACAAGACCTCCATACAGCAAGAGTTCAAAAGTTCCTCATACCACAAACCTGCAGAGGATGTTCTTTCCTTGAATGATTCACAGAACCAGCTTCTCCTACCTTACAGATTGGGCTTCCCTGGAGCTGTGTGCTCAAGAGGGAAGGGAAGGAGAGGGGTGTGGAGTGTCACTTGCCTAACAACATGTTGCACTGCTCATACTCTGTGGATGGGAAGAGGTGAAAAGGGAGAGTTATTAAACAAGCAAGCAAACATACAGGAGACCCCAAAAGAGTGCTTTTCTCTTCAACAAGAAAAACAAACAAACAAACAAACAAACAAAAAACCTCTTTGTAACCACTGATGTGGTTAGCTGTCTTAAATTCAGTTGAGAAGTTGCATAAAATGGTAAGAAGGGAGGGATTATTGAAATCAGCTGTAGGTCTTTCTTAAATTTAGTAAAACTGGATGGATGAAAAATAATGTAAAATAATGTGGGCTGAAAGGAATTGAAAGCCCCTTTGAAAATTTTGCCTATTTCGCCTGTTGTTGCTGTAAACAGCACTTTTCAGAGAAGCTGAGGAGAAAGATGACACAGCAAATTAAAGGATAGGCTGATTAATTTTCAGTAACTAGACATGAAATTAGTTAAAGTTTTAATTTAAAATCAATTTTAACTTCAACATTTTTGAAATTATTTAAAACTGCTATTTGCATACAAAGATCAACTAAAATGGTATATTATATGTTCACCTCTTTAAAAGATATATTTGTGACATTTTGGCTATTTTTACTTTTTCCATAGATAATGAGGTTTTCTTGATTGGAAGCTTGACAGGTTTCAGAAAGCTGCCTTGGCAGGATGCCACTTCTTCCTCTGATGTGCTTCCTCCTATCAAATCAGCAGATCCTTCACAGACGGGACTCAATGACAGCAATTCTAATCACTTGACTTTTTGAAATCTAAATGAAATGAGTAGCTTTATATTTTAGAGCAGCTTACAAACAAGAAATCTAATTGAAAGAAATCACCACAATCTTTAAAATTTCTCTCCAGAGGATGAATAAAACAAAATCTAAAGACTCTCATATTCATATGTATATTTGGAAAAAGGAGATAGCTATCTTAAAGTACCAGTACTTTCAAGACTTCCTGCATCATTTAGCTTATAGTAGGGTAGATCACATAGTAGTATTTATATTTGTAACTTCTCAGAAATAGCCTGCTCTCCAACTCACCTTCTTTTCAGTAATGAGAAAAAGTGCTATTCTAAATTATCTTCAGAGGAAATTGCCAATTTCATTCTATTCTCAATGTATTCCCTTTTGTATTATGTCATAAGTTCTGATCACTCGAACCTGAAGTAGAGAGTGTAAGCAATATATAGACTGGGAAGTGTCACCCCTAGGGTCTCCATATCAGTCTGCACAGTTTCTGCACTGAGTAGCCAGGCCGGGATTTGGGAGTGAGAGGCTAAAATCCAGTTTATTTTGCTTTTAAATTCAGGCATGTTAGTTTGAATCTGTGCCACCCCAAAAAGGGGCATCATTTCTTCTGTTTTTACATGCAGGAACTCATATAAAGTCGTAACATGGATTGATGGTAGCTCTGACAACTATTTCATTGCAAAATTCTAGGCAACACAGGGATGTAACAGCCCTGAGCAGTTGTCAGTTTTCAGAGTCTGTTTCTCTGATTTCACTCCTTTTACAATCCAAAACTAAACATTTATTGATATTCTACTATGTGCGCTTTCCTAGGAATCACATGGTTGCCTATATATCTTCTTTTTAAATTTTTTAAAACAACTCTTAAAAGTAGTAACAGTAGTTTCTATTTCAAAGAGTAAATGGAGATTTAGGGAGCTTAATGAATTTGTTTTTCATCTACAATGTATCAGGAAAAAAGTGTCGAGTTTATTTTCTGACTGAAGCCAGAGTGTATTTTCTTTCCAATGTACATTTCAATACTTATGTGATCAATTGTCATCACAGAAATGTTTGTCACTCATGAATTAATTATACTATTTCATGTAGAATATGTATACCATTGCACTGAAGCCTCACACTAATAATGTAGAGCAGGAAAACAGTATTAATGTTAATCCCAAAGCCAAGCCAAATGAAATGGCTTGCCATTGGCCACAGCTTCTAATTGGTAAAAATGGCGTAAAACCACAAATTCTTCTCTTTTCCCTCTCTAACCCTGTTGAGTAAACGTTTTGAATTTTAGACTAGAATCAAACAGGCATTGGCAATTTTACTTCTAGCCAAGACAGTGCATCTGGAAAAAGATCTAAGTTCCTACTCGAGACTTGAAACCAGTACAAAAATATATATATTCACCATATATTTTTATATATATGTAAATTTTCAAGACATCAAACTAAAAAAGACAATAAATTCTAGTGATGTAATACAGATAATTCAGTTTTTAATATTTACTGTGTTGAGTTTCAACACCGCTGCCCGAAAACAAGAAATCCAAGGAAGGTTTACACATTTCATTGAAGAGATGGGATAACGTGTTTGGAAGGCCAAGATTACTAGTTTTTAGGGAACCTGAGACATTTTCAGAGGGTCTTATCTAGCTTCTAACTGAGTATTAATCAGTGCATATATGCGACAATGCTATCCCCTTGGCGGGAAAGAATTGACAGAAAAAAAAATAAACAATCCCTGAAGCATGCCTAAGGCTTAAAATACTTACTTTTGCTACAAATCAACATGGAAAACTTTACAATGCACAGGGTATTGGGTAGAGTTCTGAGAGGTCTAGCCTCATTTTTGGTGTGATTAGTGAAGATGTGGGTAGCTCTAGGCTAAATTTTCCCTGGTTCCACCTATGGAAACTTAATTCTAGGAACTGGAAGAATAAAACATTGTACAGTTAATTGAGCCACTATCCAGAATAAAGCATATATATATATATATATATATATATATATATATTTAAAACATGAATTTATCCATCATACAAAATAAACATTCATCAAATATACAAAGAAGTGGGAAAGTATGCCCCATAGTATGTTTGGTAATTAATAAAACAAACCCAAACTGTCACAAATAATAGAATTAGTTGAAAAGCACAGTTAAACAGCTGTTATCAATGCATGAAATATGTTAAGGAACTACATTATATATTGAACATGGAAAAAAATCATAAAAGACTCAGATGTCTAGAGGTGAAAAAATACACATTTGAGGTTAATGTACTGGAAGGGATTAAATGCAGATTGGATTCTTCAAAAGGAAAGATAGCAATTTTAAAACAAAACAATAGCATGAATATAAAATAGAATACAGAGGGAAAAGAAAAATGAACAGAGTACCAGTCAGCCAAACAAAATGGTTGAAAAAAAATATGTCAAGAGAAAAAAATTGCTAAAGATTTGCTCAAGTAAATTGAATGCAAGAATTGTCACACATTAAGTTGGTTTCTTCAATATGTAGTGCAGACACTTGTTATTTAGAACTGGTGTGTTTTTAATCGAGGCTATTTTTGTCCATTACTAATGTGAGGTTCTCTCAGTGCTGTACCCATTGCCCAGTGTATTAGCATTTTTCTATTAGGCTAAAGGGAGCCAATAGGACTTTTAATTTTTATTTTAAAATTGAGATTATTTTCTCTCATCTTTTCATATTTTTTCCTAGCCCAACTTGGAGTGATTTGGTCATGCTCATGGGCTCACCAGTCTTATGAGAAATAGTTCTGGAGAAATTTTGTAGGGTGCAGAGATCTGTACAATGATATTTTTATTCCATTCTCTTTTCTTTGTTACTGTTCCTCATGAATCATGTCTCCTTGGATTTTCATCTCTGGCTTCTCAACCCTGAGATTCACCTCTCACTACTTCAGGGCCTTAAGAACTCTAGAGATAGCAAGCAGGAAAGCCATAGGGCTTGGTTAATTTGTTCTTCATCTCTTAGGAATCACCACTTCATCTTTTGTCCATTACCTTGAGGAACTTGTGTCATAGTTTCGTGCTCGTAATAGCTGTTTCAGGCAGGAAAATAAACTAGTGTCTTTTAATTCACCTTGCTTTGAGACACAATTCATCTGTATTATTTTTAAATAATTCATTGGAGTTAAGGATTAAATCTTTTTCTGCCTTGTAATTATATTTTAAGAAACCGATTGCCTTATAAAATCTTTTTCTGCTTAAATTGGAATGATTTCTGTAATCTATAGTAGAAAACTTATATGGATATTATTTTTTTAAATCAAGAATATTTTTGTTAAACTAAAAGTTCTTGCCATCGCAGTAATTTACACACACACCCATACGCACATGCGCACACACACACACACACACACAAATACATTATCCTTTCACTCTACTCTATAATCCTTTTGAAGTAATCTGCCAGGACAGCAACAAGGAAACATCACACAGCCGGACCGTGGTGGTGCAATCCTGTAATCCCAGGACTCAGAGCAATGAGGCAGGAGGATCAGTGCAAACTGGAGACCAGTCTGGGTTACAAAGTGAGCCCAAGGCCAGCCTAAACTGCATAGTGAGACTCGGTCTCAAAAAAAAAAACAAAACAAACAACAGCAACAACAACAAAAACACAGTGGATGACTTAAACAACAAAAATATCTGTCTCTTTGTCCTAGAGATTATAAATTCAACACGAGAGCACTGGCTTGCAGATGGTCATACTTTTGTTATATCCTCACATGGCCTTTTCTCTGTGGATATTCATCTTCATTATCCCTTGTTTTTTTATAAGAATTATTTATTGAGATTAAAGTCTGTCTTAGGTGCTTTCCTTGTTATGGAGGCAAAATACCTGACATTGATAATTAAAGGAGGAGAGGTTTATTTTGACACCCAGTTTGTAGAGATTTGCATTCGTCAGTTGCCTGTGAGGGAGGGTGGCTTCTAAGAGGGACTCTGTGGAGGAGAAATGGTCCATGGCAAATCAGGGCAGGTAGAAGGCAGAAATCAGCAAAGCTATGGCAGCAGTGCTCTCTCTGCTACTTACATTCTATCCAGGCTGCCCCCGCTTAGTGTGGGTAGAACTCACATATAGGATGGGCCACCCTCAATCCTAGCATCCTACCGTTATTCCAGCATCATATCCTTAATCCCCGCATCATACACCCTAGATTCAACCACCTCTGACAAGCCTCACCTATGACCACCTGAGACTTGGGCATATCTGGATACAAGCCATAACGTCCTACGCTTTTGTGTCCTTAATTTACCTCATTTTACCTTAATCAGCTTCTTAAATACCATGTGTTCCCATATGGACGTACTAAGGATTAGGAATTAAACATTCAGTGCATGGGTACATAGTAAATCTGTAGATATTCCATTAGCAAGCTCATGATCTATGACTTAGTTATTTTTCTTTGATACTGTCTAAGAAACCATCATATACATCAAATCTGTTAAACACATCAATACAATGTAGTTTTACAGCATCGTAGCCATATTCTTGAATTGTCTACCTTTATATTAGCAAACTCTTCAGAGAAATAGCTCTTCATGTTGTGCCAGTGGAGTGATATGTGTGCTTGTGGCAGAGACTTTGTTTTTAAGCATATAAGGATTGTATTTTTTATTTCACCTTTTAAAATCATAAACTTAGAAATCGCAAGTAAAGGCTGCTTGAATCTCAGCCCTCTCGTTTAGTAGCTGTGTGTCTTGTTCAAGTTGCTTTAGCTCATTCATCCTTATTATTCTCAATTGTAAAACAGACAGAGCTTGTGAAAATTAATGGAGGTAGTAAATGTAAACTACTTTGTCAAGTGTTCTGGTACATAGTCAATGCCAGACTGTTGTTGTCTTGATATTTGCTGTTTTGGCTGTAACTTCTGTTCTCATTTTTTACCCCTGAAATGAGGGAAATTATATTTATTCATGCTGGATCATTTGTTTGCCAGATTCATTTTGTAATGTTAGTTTTCACTAAGACTGGGAATTGCTTTTCTCAGAATGTAATTTGCTGTGTGGTTCTGAGTCAGGGTTTGCTGAGGACCAGCTCAGTTAAGACTGGGACGTAGTTATAGGACAAAGAGGGTGTCTCTATTGAGTGGGATGGCTTAAACAGTCACGGCAGCTTGTAGATCTTTCTGAGATTTGCTTGTATGGCCACACTTTTGAGACTTGGAGTTTTCATCTGTTCCAGAGCTAAGGCCAAAGAGTTTATTATTATATCACGTAGTCATAGCTGCTGTGAACTTTAACATACAATTTTTTCCTCAATCATTAAGTTCTGGTTAGTATAGTAAACTTCTTTTTTTTGTAACATGGGGAGAAGATCCGCTGTCATGAAAAAAATTAAACATAAACAACTAGTAGGCCATAGGAGATTTCACGGGTGATAACATCCATCCTTCCTGAAAGACACTTAGCAGAGAGCCTGACAGAGCCAGGGGTCCCACTGACAGAACTCACACCTAGAATCACTGCAAAATAGCAGAAAGGGAGTCCTTCAAACAGACTAATGCAAACCATCATTAAATGGAACCATTTGGTTTTCCAAATGAAAAAGACCAAAGACGAGGGAGGTCAGTCCAAAGCATCAATTAGGACATATCACGTGTAATATGTTACCATGGTCCTTGCGGGTGGGGACGGAGAAGTCTCACCTGGCTAGGTCTTCAACAAACAGTCAAGCTGTGGAGTTCATCTAGGACTTTGAGGAATTTGGCTCAGGGTTGGAGCTAATTTCTACATGTTTAATAGCAGGGCTAACAGATTAATTTCTCAGTGCTTTGAAGAAACAATTATGAGGGTACCTATCAATGCTCAAGGGCCTGGTTTGGGGGTGAATCTACAGAGGAAACACACAGCTGACTGGGTCACAGAGTAAGCAAGATATTCTGTGTTTCTCCATAAGGACACAAAAGGAAAGTAGGAGGAATTTGGACGTGCTACACAATACTTACTAAATGCTAATTCTTTTCTTCCACATATAATGTATTTCATGAGTATGGACATATAAGTTATATATCTATTGAATTTCATAATCATTCCATTAAGTTCATTACTATGTCTCCATTATATAAACTGGGCACCTAAGTTTCAGTAATCAATACAAAAGAATGTAAAGAAAAAAAATTTAGAGCTAGGATTCACACTCTCATCTGGACGATACCAAACCCATAAAATTTTCATATATCCATTTTTCCCACACAAATAAAATTTAATAAAAGTCTCAAGCTTCACAAAATATAAATTCCACTTCAGGTGTCAGTTACATGTCAGCTTCTGATTACTTTTTCTATTAAGAATGGAAGAAACATCCCTGTCATCATCCAGAAAAGTCACACATGCCAATAGAAGTTTCCATACACAAAAACCAAAGACAGACATTTGAATTAGATGGTGAATTCCTAAAACTCTCAGAGTAAAATAATTTTGGTAGTATTTTGTTTGGCTTGGAAATTGTGTAAGCGTACAAGAGATACTTTTGACTTAGGAAGCTACTTTAGTTAAGTCAGTAAGTGCTGCAATAATAGTTACACTCAAAAATATCAGGGATTAAATAAAGCTGAAATTTATCTCCAGTCATGTAAGACTGAACTGTGGTTTTGATAGGTTTGGGTCCTCTTTAAAGATATGATGTAGAGAACCTAGCTTCTTCTGCAGTGTGTTCTGTTTATCTGCAAAATGAGAATTCCAGTGATGCCTTGTTTCTCTGTATAAAGACAGCAGAGTGGGAAAAGCCCAGAGGTTCCTGTGTGGGAAAATTTAAGGGTCCAGCCTGAGTGGGAAGTATACCATTGCTGCCCCATGAGCCGAGAGCCACATTATATCTCCTACTCCTAAGGACATATTGAAAGATGCAGTCTTTCTGTATATATAGATAATGAGGAAATGGGAATCATGGTCAGAAAGGAGACTCTACAAAAAAGAACATTATAATTTTATTGGTGCCTATCAAGTTCAAAATCTAGAATTTATGAGGCAACGTAGCTTGAAAGAGATAGTTATGGACAACTATAATCAGGTTGCAAGTTTTAGGCTAAGAGAAAGATAAATGAAAGTGTTTTATTGGAAATGTATAGGAATATTGTTGGAATAATATTTTTATTATATAATTATGCTAAAATAGGAATTATAAAATATTAAATAAAAATAACAGGTCCCAGCCTGTTTTCTAATACTATTTGACTTTTTCTCATTGAATCTTTTCAACAACACATAGTATAATTTCTAGTGATGTCAACATTCAATTAAAGAAAGCTTGACTTATATAAATTACATTATGTGTCTAAGATATGCAGCCATATTCTGGATATAGATTTGACACTAAGTATTCTGACTTCAGTGCCATGCTTGCAAGCAACATGCTACCTTCTCTGACATAGTATCTTAAAATCATTAAGTACTTTTGTTTCATCTAATCATTTTAAATATCACAGCCAATAATCAGAATAGTTACCTCCTGCTGGCACTAAACAGTGCAAACATGAATCCCTGCCTGTTTTTAAAATAATAGCTTTATAAAGTCCAGAAGCACAAAGCAAATGATTTTGAATGTACCATCAGTGTTTTGTTCCGTCCATATGTATGCAATTTCAAATCATACCTGAAAAAATTGTGAACTAGTGCTATGTGACCTATGAGTTTCTGTAGCAGCAAACTAGAGCTTCCAATGAAATCCTGCAATAGAACACTGAGTATATAATGAAGAAGTGATCATACACCTGGTGCAAAATTCATCTTCATTGTCATCTGGTCGAAGAACCACTGGCTGCCGACCTCTGCCATCCTTTTCTTTGTCACAAGTGTCAACCAAATTATTCCTGTACCTTTGGCTCAAGTTCTTCCAAGCCAGATCTCTGCTTAATGGGTATTTTCACATGTTGTTCTCAGGACTTAATAAGCTTTGGAAGAACATGCATATTGGTTCACATATTTGGCTTGCATTCCAAGTTCTTTTCTGTGGCACGATATTCATTCTCTTCCTCCTTAGCATCTGAAAGATGTCAATGTGCTTGGCACAATAAACTGCATTTTCTTAGAATTGCCTCCAGCTTGTGGACATATAGGATTGGATGATGTCAATCTCCATTTGTTAAAATTCTACTGTTTCTAATTCAATTTAATGGACTGTGCTCCTTTAGTTTTCTTTTTAAATTACCTTTGTCTCTTTGACACACTGTTTAACAAAAACCCCAGACATGAGTCAACCTACAGTTGATTTTTATACTAATAACAAGGGGGCTAATTGGGGTCAGTTCTTTGGTTTACAAGTACATTTTACATGAATTTACAAGGAGCAAACAAAATGGAAATACAGTATTTTAGGGTTACTGAAATTATGTTATTAGTCTTTAAAACAAACAAGTATATAATGATGGGATGATTTTATTGTATTTTTTCCTTTATTTTTGAGAAGATCAATCTCAGGGATAAATACATTTGAGACAGACTCTCAGTTTTCAACATAAAATGAAAATTTTAAAAACAATCAGTTTGGGAATTCTAAACAAGAGAAATTCATATTCTCCTTAGGAATTATGAAACCTTGTGTGCCAGTGAAAAGGATGGAAGATAATGACAGGAATCAGCTTCCTCAGAGTAATCCCCTTCGTGTGTGTGAAGAGTGTCTGACTCTCTGATGTGGGATTGCTGACTGCTTCTAAGGCTGACATTTTCCTGCTTTCTGCCTGCAGTGTCTAAGCATGTTGATGGGGGCCTGAACCCTCTCTCTATGCTCAGGAAAAAGAGTCCAGCCACTCAGGTCTCTGTCCAGCATGTGGACTCTCTGCCTTCATTCACTTGTTAAATAACATGAAAACCTGATTCCATGCATTGGTCTGAATGTTTTTGTCCCTGTAAATTCATATGCTGAAACCTAATCCTTTGGGTAATGGTATTAAGAGATGAGAACGTGGGAAGGCTATTGAATGATGAGACCGTAGCCCTCCTGAGCTGGATTAGTGCCCTGGAAAAGGAGATCCCAGAGAGCTACTTGTCCCCTCCAACAGATACACACATAGAAATAAGGCTTCCTCTATGAGTCAGCGGATCTGCAAGCACCGAATGCATGGGTCCCTTGTTCTCAGACTTCTCAATGCATAGATCTGTGAGAAACAAATTTCTGGTGTTTGTAAGCTATGGTGTGGTTTTCTAACAGCTCAAATTGACTAAGACAGACCACTTCCTGGCCGTGCAATTTTAGATTGCTTTTGGAACCTCTTCTGCTCTTCTGCTCATATCTGAAAGCCTTATTATGTGAGTTGGAAACCTGCCTGCACCCTCTAGGTGTGTGAGTGTGGGGACAGTGTATTCAATCTAACAGAATGGCTCCAATTTGATAGGATTCAGGTTGTGATAATTTATCACACTACTATCTAATATAATTGTGAGAAAAAAGATCTAAAGTTTTAGCTGTTCCTCATGAATGTCTTTGGTAAATTCAAAAATAAAAATCAGTTACTAATTACATAATATCTAAGATATCTGTTAGCTTAAATTTTAATTAAGTCAATAGCATAGAACAAAATAATTTATTTGTGTGATTTCCTCAAGATGATAAAGAGAAATGATGTCTATAGATCAGAAAATGGAAGTAGGCATACAAAATATTTTGAATCAATAACCTAAAATACATTGTAGTGATGGATACATTAAGATTTTCCAAATTTATTATCTGTGGCATTGTCTTATTAGTATACAACAGTATCAATGGTTTAATATTTTAATAAGTGTGTCTTTAAAAAATCAATGTTCTCATAGTGTTTTCTTTTCAATTCCTATGAAGGAATGGTTATTGCAATAGTACAATGTTTGTGTATAGATTCATAGTGATACTATGGAACAATTCAATTGGAAGTTGCTTACACCATATTAAAATTACTTTAAAATATGATGAAAATCATGTTAAAATTTTTAAGTGATGTGTATTTGATATAATGGACTAGAAATAAATTTTATGGGTTAATAAAACTTTGGTTATATAAAGAAAGTCCTCAATCTTACTAGGTATAATGGTTATGTGACAGTTATGTGTCATGATGTCTGAATATTTTAAAATGGTCAGCAAAAACTTATAATAGTAGAAAATAAGTAGTTGGATGTAGCAAGTAGGAAAAGTGCTAATAATTTTTAAACCATAATATGGCACTCCTATAATTTTTTATGTTTGAAAAGAAAAAATAGAATATTGACAAATTTATAAAATAAAAGAATAACATTTGTGCTATATATTAACAAATATATACAACAAAAGAATAAAACTAGTGTTACAGGTTTGTTATGTGCACAAAATAAAGTTTTAGAGTTAAGGTAAATATTTTCTTTTTTTTTATTTTAAAGAGGGTTAATGCAATGGTAAGAGACATAACTTCAAAGCAAGACAACCAGATATCTTCACTATCTATCATATTGTCTCTTGTTTTCTTCCAAATAGTTGTCCATATCTTCACACACAGAGAATTCACATGAAATAACATAGTATAGAACTGATCTGAACAGGATGAGGAAGGTGTTTTAGGTGTTCAAGACCAGACAATAGGGAAGTCAACAATGGATGTCATAGTGTCTCTTATTCTCTTCAAAATAGCTGTCCATACCTTCATGTATGTTGAAATCAAACAAAACAAAACAGGCTAAAATTACTCTGAACCAAGAATAATAGTATTGCTGAATTTCACATCATGACCCTACAGAATCAGCACTGGGTACAGTAGTGTCTCTTTTTCTTCAAAGTAGTTGTTCATTTCATCATGCATTATAAAATCATTTCTCATAAACTGTTTATAGGTTCTACGCATGCATGAGCCTCTACATGTATTTCTATCCTTTCTGTTTTAGAGGGAAAAACAAAACATAGCAAGACAATACAATGTTTTATTCCTATAAAAACATGAAAAGAAAAAGTCAGATAAAACCACAGTACAAGGTGATCTACAATGGTTACTGTGTTGTCTCTTGTTATCTTCAATAGAATTGTCTATACCATCAGGCATATTTGGATATAGTAGTATAATTGAATACAGCAGTACATAACAATATTAGTAAAAACAAAACATTGTAAACAATGTAAAACTTCAAAGGCAGGTAATAATCAAACCAGAGTGGGTATCCTAGTGAATCTTGTCATCTTCAGTGTAGTTGCCTATTACTCTCAGTCTTGATACTATCAATCACAATAACTTTGAATAAAATCTGTCAATACAAAACAGCAATCTAACAAACCAGATTCAATTAAGATCAGTCATGGTAAAACATTATAGTTGCCTATACTCTCAGACTTGATACTATCAATCATAACAGCTTTGAATAAAATCTGTCAATACAAAACAGTGATATAACAAGCCAGATTCAATTAAGATCAGTCATGGTAAAATAGTGTAAGTTATACAGAGCTTCAGATTAAGTTAATAGGAAATTAAGGATGATTACCGTACTATATCCTGCTCTTTTTGGGATAACTGTCTGTGCCTTTAAATCTAGTACAAGTAGACAAACTTGAAAAGAATATAATCCATCTAAGCAGAGAGGTGTGAGTAATGTGGGTTTTAAATACTGATACACTATTAACAATATCCTCTGCTTTCTTTTTTTTAGACCATTCTTCCCCTTTCACTCCCACAGGGTGCTATACATTTTGGGTCCCACTAACTCCCTCAGTTTTTAGATGGGCGGGGGGGCAACCTGCTATTTACCTAAGTGGTTCTGAACCTTCTCACTCCTGAACTTGATCTCAAATTGTATTCCTTTACCTACAAAAGCCTCAAGGTTTTCCTCTGTTACAGCTGAGTAGTTCTCTCCTACACATAAGTATCAGGTCTTTCCAACCTATCTGCAGGTGCTGGTCAAGTTACCCCTATTTCTCTCTGGTTCCCTGTCACATAGAGGATTGTTTTCCATAAACCCTCTTTCAGGTTGATTATATTTCCTATACAGAGCATCTCAGTGGACCTCATGTCCTGATCTACTATGCCTATTTTTTTTTAATGTATCAAGGCCATCTATGTTAGAGATTATAGCCAACCTTCTCTGTCTCATTTCTGCTATGCTATTTTTCTGCCACTGGTTGTCTACTTTTGTGCCTCATTCTACTGCCTGCCCTGTTCATTGAGGCCTCTCTGCCACTGTTCCTGAAATCCTGGTATTTATTTATTTTTTTCTCTCTCTAGAATGTCCTTCAATATTCACTGTAGGGTTGGATTGGTGGTCACAAATTCCCCCAGTTCCTCTTTGTCATGGAAGCATCTTGTTTCTCCATTAATTTCTAGAGACAGCTTTGCAGGGTACATCAATCTGGGCTGGAGGTTATTTTCTTTCAGGGCTTGGAATACTTTGCTCCAAGCTCTTCTTGATTTGATGGTCTGTGTCAAGAAGTCTGCCATGATTTTGATGGGCTTTCCTTTATAGGTGATCTATTTCTTTTCTCTGATGGCTTTTAATATTCTGTTCTTATATTGAATTTCTGGTATCTTGATTATTATATGTCTAGGGGTAGCTCTGATTTGGTTGTAGGTGGCTGGATTTCTGTATACCTCACATAACTGAATATCATTTTCTTTTCCTATGCTTGGGAAGTTTTCCTTAATTATTTGTGTCAATAACCCTTGTATTTCCTTTGTTTTTACTCCTTTTTCTTCACTCACATTTCTTATTCTTAAGTTATAGATTCTCTTGTTGTCTTCTAGCCTTTGTATTGTTACTGCCTGTTTCCTTGTTATTTTTAAGAGATCTTTCCTTTCATGATTACACATTGCAAACCTGTCTTCAAGTTTAATAGTTTATCCTTAGTTTCTTTCAAGCAGTTTTGCCATCTTTCAATGGAGTTTTTAATTACCTGGTAATCTCTTTAATCTTCTTCATGTATTCTAGGTTTTCTTTATATACTTTATTGAACATTTCTCTTCTTTTTTTGTGTTCTTCCCTTCTTCCATCTGTGTCTTCTTGAGAGGTGTTTAGCATTTACTTTATTAATCTACTTATATCTTGCTTTACTTTATTTAATATTTCAGTTTTGAGCTCATCTATGAGGTCCTGAAGATATTTCTTTATGTCTGTTGATACTGTGTCTGTTGTTACATGTTTGCTGCCCTCAGTCTCTTTTGTATTTACCTCTCCTGTATCAATGTTCTTAGGGTTGGTGGCTGTGGGCTTTTTCTTGTTTCTTTCTCTTGTCATGTTTTTTATTTCTTTCATACAGGTGTATAGTGGAGGTCCCAGCCCCTTTCCTTGTTGGTTATGGTTCTTCTGAAGTACACTGGCTAGGGATTTCTGCCCTCTCCAGTTTGCTTTTGGTCACTGAGGTGCAAGCAGGGGCTGTGTATACTGGCTTCTCCCCACCCAGCCAGTCAACCTTCTGGGGCCTTCACTGTATTAGTGTGTAGTGCATGTAGGGAATCAGTTTAGGATGACTTATTGGGTCCCGGCCAGGGCCATGACCCAGGTCAAGCAGATCCCACCAATCTTCTCTGGGAATGGAGCAACCAACTGAAGTCACAGTCATTCCTAATTTAGGCCTGTTCTGCCTGATTCCAACATGTTGTCCAGTTGGTCACCCCTTTCCCCTGAGGTGGTCTTATTCCCAGCCCTCACTGCGGGTTAATGCAGGTCCCTTGCCAGCTCCATTCTCCACTGGGCTCACTGACCTCTGTCTTCAGCATGACTGGCTAGTTGCAGCAGCATGATCTTGGGTGGCTCTGGCAGGTCAGGGCTGTGCAAGTTTGGGCTACTCCGGCCAGTCACAGTGGCACAAATTCAGGCAGCTCCGGCAAGAGTGCTGTGGCAGTTTATCTTAGCTTCTCCAATGGTAGTCCGGGACTGCATATGTTTGACCAGTTCTTTTGCCTTATTTTCTTCCTGGGTCGAGAGGATCCATCTCCCTCTGTCCAGATCTCTCCAGGATGTTTTATTTCCACATGAGTTGTCTCTCTCAGGGAGGCTCTGTATCCTGCTGTTTATTGATCTGCCATCTTTTCCACATCCCAAGTAAATATTTTCTTAAATTTCCTTATAAAAATATCATAATGAAAATGCAAAAGATATTATTTATTTCATCATAAGCAATATGTTCTATTATAAATCTAAAATATCTCCCAAAATTTTCATGGATGCCTAAGGTGATTGGATCATGACAATGATCTATGCTAAGAGGATTTTTCAATAGATTAATTCAGTAGCTAAATGTTCTGTTAGGAATTAGAGCCTGGCTTTAGGTAGGTAACTGCAGGCTCTAGAAAGGTACATTCTTATCCCTGGCTCCTTTCTTCTCTCTTTCCTTTTGAAGTCATGGACAGTTTTACTCCACTATAATCTTTTACCACACATTTCTGTCTTAGGTCCAGCCAACTTTGGACTGAATACACTGGAATCTGTGAGTACAGTAAATCTCTTTTGCTTTATTGTGATTGTCAGGTATTGTGTCTCAGCTATAGCAAAGTAACTAATACAGGTGTATGAAATTCAATTTGACTTATTGTATTTTAATATAAACTGAGTTTTTGAAATGCAATGCCATTAAGAATGGAACATGTATGTGTTAACCAGTGTAACACTTGCGAGCTATTGTCATATTGCTGTAGAAATGCAGAAAATTATAAATTGGTTGAAGCTATAAAATTATTCCTTCTATTTTGATTTTCTCAAGATACTAGTCTGTGGAGAAATTGGGGTTGGGTATCAATTCAGTCAAGTATGTGTGAAGAAATTCACTATGTAGTGTTTATCTCCACCATTGTACCGAGAAAAGCACTAACTACATGCAAAGCACTCTGGTAATCTTAGGCATATGTTTGTGGCAAAAGTGTATATGTAAAATCAAAAATAAAATATTTCCAATCAGAGTGTTATTTTTAGTTTAACTTTTTGCTAGCTCTACTACAATTAAAATTTGTCTTTTACCTTAAAAATGGATTACCAATATTTAACTCTCATGTGGGTGTAAACATTAAAAGAAAAAAGTGGCTAACATTTTGTTTTGTATTCTCTGCTTGCAAAGTAGCCACAGTTTAGCTGGTAAGATGGAAGTGAATATAAATAACTATGAAATAATCACAGTTGAGTGCAAGATATATTTTTATGACCTGTAATGGGGATGTAGTATTTTTCTGGTAGTAATGGGTACACATCTCATTGGCATGTAAAACTTTTATTGTTTCTGAATCTCTACAATCATACCAGTGAGGCAATCACTTTTATTATTACTGTTTTCAGCAGACTTTACATTGCACAATTATATATACCTTACCCATACACATATCATCTTATTTCTCATCATAATAATACATTTTTTAGATCATAGAATTACTTGGTTCACTGAAATAAAAAGCAGGTATTGCTCCATGGGTGAGAAGATGTAATTATCATAGCTTCCTTTTTCTTCACCTTGTTCCTTAAAGTATAAATCTTAATGAGATAAAGACTTGAAGTAGAAAGTAACTGTATGGCTTTTATTTCTAATATGAAAGAAGCTGAGTTAAGGTGAGCACACAGGCTAGGTCTGGAGGTGAATGGTGGCTTTTTAAGTCCAAAGATGCTCAGGTTCTATAGTATCTTTAACTGACCCACGATTGAACTAATTCATTTTCTAACTCCTGCTGTTGATTTTAATGATGTCAATGTGCTACTTATTAACTTCTTTTACATTATTTGAAATACAACTGAGGGTAAAGAAAAGTAATTTCTTTTGTTATTTTCATTGTTTATATAATTATTGGGAAAAAATTATAAGTTATCCCATTCTCTTAAAGATAAAAACAATTGAAAGAGAAATTTAGAAAATATAACTTTTTAAGTCGAGGGCCCAATATTCAATTCTGAATTTGTATGTATAGACTTGCTCTTTTAAGTCCTTAGTACTTAGAATCTTATTATGATATGTCATTATTACAAAAAATCTCACCTATAACAACAAACTTTTGTTCATTTAGTTACTTCTGCTTTCCCTAACTAAAATAGCTTTCCTCTTCATAGAAATTTTTACCATTCTTTGTGAATATTTTTCTGATCTTCCAAGTCTGCATTTATTACTCTCAAGTTTACGTCCCTTACCACATTTTCAGAATCCACATTAAATAATATTTAACCCATATCTATTGTGTACCAAGCACTTTTTAAATTACGGTATTAAAAAGATAAATCATCATTAAAATCAACACAGTATTTCTTAGGTTTAATTCTTGTCTCAGACCATCTTACTTCAAAATACAATAGTATGTCCTAAGTGGATTTATTGTAAAAATTAAGTAAAGTAACTCCTATCTAATAAATCAATTGACATGTTATGAATATTCATGGACTATAGTTATGATGGAGAATAAAGTCATTTTGTGTTGATAGTGGAGTATATGCCCCTAACAAATATTTTGATAAATAATATGCTTTTCTGTGTTATTATGTAGTAATATTCCTGATTTCAATTATTTTTCTAATTAAGTTAGGATTCCTTAACATTGTGACACTATTATCATTTCTTTCCCCTATCCAGTGTTGTACTTTATTCAAAATTAGTCACATATTTGGAAATTGCTTACAAATCACATCAAATTATTTAAGGTAATTATTAATTTCTGGAGTTTTATGAAGAACGTAAGTCACAGTTAAAAAGAGTAACCTCATAAAAAGGTCATCATTCAAGAAATAAATATAGCTCCACAAATTTATGACATTCGGAGTACATATATTTGTTTAGTATATATGACAAACTTTCTTTTCTGTAAAGCATTAGATAGTAACTATTTTATGTTTTACAAATTTGTGGTTTTGATGGAAACTATTCAACTTTCATCATGGCAGGAAAACTGCTAAGAGCAATACATAAATAAATGTATGTAGATGTGTCCTAATGAAAGTTTATTTATAGACATGTAGGAATCACTCAAATTTTATATAATTCCAGCGACAAAATATGATTAATCTCTGGATATTTTTCCCCAAATCATTAAAATGTAATAACCCTCCCTCTTTTGCCAACTGAAAAAAGCAAATAGTAGGTCTGATACAGCCAGCGAGTTTGTTGATCACTATTATTTATAATTGCACCATATAAGTTAAGTTCTAAGTCAGACTGATATAGGGGAATGAAACTCCCAACCTAATAGATATCTAGTACAAGATTGTGTTTTCTAAAATCAAAGAATGAATTTTAAAAACAAGAAGATTAAGAGCAGAATATATTTACTGAAAGAAAGAAAGCTTCTGTCTGAGAGAGACAGAAGGGGTCCCAAGCGGGTTGCCAAAGACTGTCTTTTCTAGGGACTTTTATAGAGTAAAACAATGAACTGAATTGGGTCCAAGGTGAGGAAAACCTGGGCACTCTCAAGGCGGGTATAAGGTGGGACATAACTATGGCTAGCCAATAAGATTAATTGCTCAGGTAAAATTGATTAAAACAGGAACAAATGGGAATGTATGTCACATAGTACAGGTGGAGGGGGGTGCTTAGGGTGACTCTAGGGTGACTTAGGCAGTGACTCTTTCCACTGTGGGTTGGGATGTAACTTCTGGCTTCCTCAGGGTGATAGAGACCTATTTAGAATATCTATCCTTAAGATATGGATGCATTTGTTTGATCTTTTGTCTTGAGACCTGGCCCACAGCAGGAGGTGCCTATCTCCCCCATAATTGCAAGGTATCTGGGCTTCTGCACTGGCTCCTTTGAGGACCTAACCCTGTCTGACTGCCTATAATATTTTTGTCTAACTCAGTTATTTGTAACAAGACTCATTTGTTTTGATGCAAAATTGAAATGACTACAATGAAAAGTACCAATTGAAGATTGAGATAATACCTTTACGACATTCAAGAAAGACCTCATGGAGAGTAAAGTGTTTGTATTGGCTCCAAATCTACTCTCAGTGGGGAGCAATTAACTTCATTCATGAAGACATGGCAAGCAAAACCCAAACTGGACAATTGACAGAATGCATAATAAACTAAACGGAAATGCTCCCAATTGCTACTTAGGTATTCATTTATTTTGTTCAGTCAATATCATCATAAGCCATAGAGCTTTTTCTGGGCAATCTTCTCTTGGCAACCATGGGCTGAATTTCTTAGAGTATTTGACTACCCTTCACAAGTTAAGTACTTGCCTTTTTCTCTTCCGCCTCTCACCATTCTCATCTTGGAAATTACTGAGATTTCAATGGTTCTAGTTTAGAGCTGTTTGTTGCACCAAGCATGATTCTGGCTTGTGACCCCAATTTGTGAATTTTTCTGTCCTCAAATCTGACCTTTCCTGCCTTGTCTTCAAATCTTGGTCTCATGCAAAAGACACAATGACCCTTTTATCATACCTGTTATCCTTCTTTCAACAAATACTTCAGCTGTACTTTAGAAAACATTTCCTGGAGTCTGTTTATACAAAATTCTGTAAGATATAATACCATTCTTCAGTAACTCGACTATGCCTATACTCAGAGTTAATATCTAAGATCTTTAAATATATGACTCTGACTTTTTAACCTGTGATTTTGTTCTCTGAAGTGTTCTTTGGCTACTGCCACATTCATGTCATAAGTAATACCCTTTATTTCATTAGAATTCCTATCTCTTACTGGGTTTAAAGAAAGATGTATTTTTGCTGCCACTGTTAGTCTGGTCTCCCTGACTCCTTCATTCTTTTGTTGTTTCTTTGAGCTGTGTCCTGGTGCTATGGATATTTTATGTAGGTCATGCACTATGTGTAGGTATTTTCTGTGGCTGAGGATTTTTGTCTCCTTCAAATGTCAAATAACTAACCTGATTCTTTTGTAAAATATTCAGTGCTTTTCAACGAATTCATCCTCTGTAGAATTTAAAAATGATTTATTCTTAAAATTGTTTTCCCCTGCTGTATGCCCCAATAGAATATCCCACTGTGGTTTGGGATGGTAAATTCTGGCTTCTTCAGGGTGATAGAGACCTATTTAGAATATCTATCCTTAGAATATGGATGCATTTGTTTGATCTTTTGTCTTGAGGCCTGGCCCACAGCAGGAGGTGTCTATTACATATTTACAAAGTAGATTAAAATATGTAAGATCAGCAAAGTCCTCTTCAAATTCATCAAATACCCTTTCTTTTCAGTACTAAAGAAAACAGTGTTCAACGATATATAGCATAGATACACATACAGGCAGAAGGGTAATATATTTTGGTTTGGTGATCAGATATAGCATCAGATGTGGAATCAGAAGACTTGAATTCAAATTTTTAGTCTTTGTTTCTTTCATTCTATTGAGTCACATCACTTTGCTGACTTTCTATTTTTATATAAAATTCAAAACTTGTAAGACAATACTTATCTCTAGGATGGTTATGTTAAATATTTTATAAATGTCACTCACAATAACAAGAAATAATCTTGAAAGATACTCATTCTTTTGAAATTACAGGGCTTGTATCTCGAAAATTAAGTACTAGCACAAACATAAATAACGAATGGATGTTTAAAGATTTCATGAAGTGAGGTAGGAAGAAGAATACATCACAGATTATCTGCTAAGCCATGACAGTCTCTTTTACATATTTAAAAATTTTATGAAAGTTTCTTCCCTTGGTAGCTGCCAATTTATTGGATTATTTCTCTGATTTCATTTCTTATTGTTAGCTTCTCGTTCCACCTTGCCTGTTTAAAATTCAATGGTGAGTGGACCCTAACTCACTAGCACAATCTCAGTTTTCAAGAAGCTTTCATGGTCACATACAATCCTCATCATACCAATACTCCAAGAGCCTTAACAAAAGCTTTCAGTCTAGGAAAACTTCTATAAAAAGAAACCAACTACCCTTGCTCTTATATCACTTGGAAGAGCTGTGAGCTATAAATTGATGAAATTTATGAGACAAAGTAGATTAAAATATGTAAGATCAGCAAAGTCACAACCTACCACAAATTTGGACATCATACATTCATCCCATAAAGTATGATATGGCAAATTTAAACTCTGCTAATCATGGGTAATACGTACCCTCCTTTTCAAACTATAATTTAATTTAAGCATATTTTCACATGTACCCACACTCACACAATGCCAACACCACCTATTAAAAAGAGGATGTATATTTCTGACATCTCTCTTCTTCCTGTTGTATTTATTTTCATTGTTTCCTTCAACTTATCTATCCCTGACATTGAAAGATATAATGGAGTACTTCTAGTCCCCATAGCACAGTACCACCTCCAATATCTGGCTTGCGTTAAAACTGCTTTGATTTCATTCACATCTTCCCAAAATAATACCTTTCTCAACAACAGTGCTAATATAGGCAATGCTTAATTTTTCCTCTCAAGTAAATCCATTTGTATTTCATTAGGTAGGTTTAGCCTTGAGAGTTCTTAAGTAAAAACTTTAGAAAATACATGAGAGATATATCTTTCAGGTCAAATTATCAGTTTATGAGATCTTAACACATAGGCACTGTTCTAAGACATAAAGTGAAATGGTCCACTTAAATGGGTTAGTGGGGTGCAGCACCCTCTGACCGTAAGAGAGAGCAGCAGTTTGGAAGCTGGTAAAATTTAGGATCACAGATGCATCACTCAGTTGAATTTAGGATTTTGCATACATTTTATTGTAGGCTATTTAAATGTATCATTTCATTATAAGGGAATTATTCCCCAGTATCCCAATGTAGAAAAATTATTAGTGTGAATGTGGACAGATTTACATTTTAGTATTTTGTAACTTTATTGATTAGTTCAAGAAATATTTTAATTAAATATATTGGCATAATTTAGATATACATAATGGTCACACTCACATAGGCAATTTGTATCTGTACGTGATATATCTTGATTTTTCTTTTTTTCCCCCATTTCTCTTGTCTCCCTTCAACCTCTCTTCCACTTTTCATTTACAAAAGCTTTGTTCTTTTTTTTTCTTTTCCCTTGCTTTCTTTTCTAAACTTATATGACATAATAGAAAAAATATTGGTAAGGCCCTTTTACCTGGATCAAGAAGTATCATATTTTTGTTTGCATATTTTAAAGCTATAGGAATCTTCAAAGATAGCCAGTTATATGTACATACTTTTGGTCCCATTGTATAATCATTCATCTAATGATTATTCCAATATTTGTAATTTAATCTCTTTTTTTTTTCTGAATCTATACTTACATGTAACCTTTTGTTATAGGCAGTGAGTTATATAGAAATACAGGAAGTCAGATAGGACTAAGTCCTCAAGGGAGCAGAGCAGAAGACTACATACCTTGCAACTGTGGAGGAGACAGACACCTCTTGCCGTGGGCCAGACTTGAAGACAAAAGATAAAACAAATACATTCATATACTTCCAGGAGTCACAAAAGCAAATACCTACAGGAAAAGGTCCTATTCTGTATTCCCGCCTGCTTGCTACATGACTTGACTCCCCATTTTACCTGAACAATTATACTCATAATCTTATTGGTTGACCATAGTTCTGCCCCATCCTATGCTCGTCTTGTGATTTCTCATTTTTTCCCCACCTTGGATCTGCCTCATTTTGTGGATTTACTCTATAAAAATCTCTCGAAAAGACGGGGTTTTCAGCAATGTGGGAGACAACTCCAGTGACTCCCCTTGAATGCAAAACAATTACTTTGATTATTTGAAGACTTATTTCCTTGTACTGATATGTGGAGACCTGGCTAGGGTATTTCCTTCTCTCTTTAGTTGGCTCTAAGCATTACTAATAAGTCTGGTTTAGCTGAGGTGCTGGCATGTAAATTCTAAAGCCAACAGACAGTCCTGTTTCCTCCCATGGTGTTCTCTGTACCCAGATATGAGCACAGTGTGATGTTTAGAGGCAGTCAGCTTCGGGAATGTCAACTGGGTACTCAAGGTAAAGAGGCTATGACTCCCCAGGGCCCAAGAGTTTGCATATCAGAAACTGAAGAGACAGCCTCTCAAAACAATCCAGTTGCTACCTTAATTAGATTATGTAAATAGATCCTTCTGGCATATCTTCATCTCTGCAGTTTATAGAGATGCCCTTCTGTCACCTGGCCAGCCAGCTCAAGTCACTCACATAATTCTGCCATCCTCACTGTCACTCATCCCTGAGCCACCCCTTTCTTTGCAAGATAATAAATTCTGGGAGAGGCCTAGGATCAAGGCCTTTTTGTTCACATGTCCTCATGGGGATTGGATTTAGGACCCCTTGGCTGTCCTTAACTTGGAATATGCCTTGGCGTTTTTACTCTTGCCATGAGTTGCATTCCTGGTGGTAGACTGAAATTAACTTGCTGGGATTCCAATGACATCTCAATGGGATTACAAATAACAACTTTTTGAATTGTGAGAAAAACTAGAAAGAGGATTACAGTACTTGGATGACTGAACTCATTATTTGGGTTTACAATAACCAACACACTCAGGACCCCTTCTGACTCTCTGACAGAAACTTTCTCACAATAAATATATTCTGCTCTTAACCACCATTGTTCCTAAAATTCATTCTTCAATTTTAGAGAACATGAACTCATACTGGACATCTAGCAGGTTGGGAGTTTTTTTCCCCTGTGTCATTTTCAACTAATTTGCCCATAGACCATGAGTTCTGTGAAGTAATAGTAGATTCTGTGGGCAAGAAGTTTGTTTTCAATAATAATGGAATTTTAAGAATTTACAGTAAGTCAATAGCCTTGTAATTTCCCAAGAGGAAGATTATACTTAACTGAGTTTTTCATAAGACTTGAAAAAGAGTATTCATGATGGTGTGTAGGCATATATTAATGGCTGTTGTTCTCGTTATCATTTTGTCTGAAAAGTGAAGTGATTACAGTGAAGGTATTCTTGTGGACAAATATGATAAATGCTGACAATCTGAGCATTAAAATATTTAGCTTTTAATTATCCTCCATTGGAAAAGGAACCTCCTAAGGATACAAAGAAAGATAGAAGAAAATTTACATGTTTATTGCTGGATTACCCTGGTAAAATAATTTACCTGAATCTATTGCTCTTCCCCTCTGAAAACATGTGAATGAATCAGCAAACTGTGAGTGCCACCATTTCTGTAACTTCATATACACTCATTCCTCTCATTATTATTCTTTTCAAATAAGCATGTTTTGGAAATACAACCTTAAATCCAGAAGAAAAATTGTCTTATACTGAAATCATATCTAAGAATTCTGAATGTATCTGTTTCAAATATCTATTACATTTTAATGGGATAAATAGAAAATAATTTGGGGCCATATTTAATCAATTAAAGTTTTTTCCCTACTCTATGGATTCTTTTCAAGTATGATTTTCACAAATAGAAACAATGCTCATGAAATGCCCTAAAGTTTTTGAAAATTTAATGTACCTTATACAATTATTTTAAATATTTACTCCTGAAGAAATGAAAAACTGTGTGAAGATGAGGTGGACAATATAAACAAAGAGTGAGACACAAGATGTAGCATCTATGAAGACATTAGTTAGATTTTATTTAAAGCTCATTACAATCTTGGGGTTGTTGTCAATTGCAATAAATCTAACTCAAATGCTTTAATGCCTTTATTTTTTTTGACAGAATGCACAGAAAAGTTGGTGAGTAATCTGATTCTGTTTTTGACTCTTGGCAAGTTTTACACTGTCTCTGCTTCCAAAAAAGATTATTGAAAAAAAATTTTTAAAGTAATGAAACAGATAAAACTATCTTTCAAGAGAAAAATATAGTAGTCTTTCAACTGAAGGAAATCTCTTAGTGATCATGAAATATGCAATTACCTTTCCTACTTTAATTTCTATTCCAGTCCTATCAGATATTTCTAATAATATACCCTAGTTTTTTATGAACACTTAATGTTTACTGTATCCAAGTCTTAAACATCAATGGATTTTGAGTATTTAGAATTCAATATACATTGATAAACAATTTTGGGTGGATAAATCTCTCTTCTATTCCTGGTTGTTGGGTTACATGTTTTGTTATCACTGAAATGGATGTGTTTGATTGGCTCATCAGCATCAAGAGAGGAATACACAGATTTATGGAGGCTGAAATTCATTATTGATTTCAAATTTGGACACATGTGAATTTTATTACCTCTGTTCCCCAGAGGTTCTGGAGGTCTTTATCTGTGAAGAATGTAGACTAATTAAAGAAATATGTTTGTGGTTAACACTATCTGGTAACTGCTTCTATAACACAGGTAACCTTTTCGCCTCACTGAGTAACAAGGGATGAGGAAAGAGCAGTGAGCAAGCTTGGTGTGTGATTCCTGTTGGACTGGGCTGTCTGTCATGCCACAAAGCTCCAATACTTCTTAGAGAAACAGTCGTGGACTTGTCCTAGCACAGATAAACATCATGCAATGTCCAACGCAAACAGTGTATTATGTCACTGTATTGTTTGCATATTTCAAACCAATGTTCTAGATCATCTTTCTTGTCTATATTCCTTATGTGTTTACGAAAGAGCCTGCTACTTTTTTTTAAAATATGAGACATAATTTCGTTTCACTTTTTTCTTGCAATCTTTAAATGCCATGTTAGGGGCCAGGGTTTTAGCTCTGTGGCATAAGCGTCTGCCTGGCAAGTGTGAGTCCGATCCCTGGTACCAAAAATAAATAAGTAAATAAATAAATACATGCCATGTTAGTCAAATAATCATCTTTTAGTTAGTAACTTTGATAGTCCTAAATTTATCCTTTCTGGTTCATTTCTAGGACATTGGGGAATATCTTCTAGTGGTTAAAAAAATATTTCCAATGTCTACTTGATTAAATGAACAGTTTTTTTTTTTTCATCAGTCTTTGGGTCAGGAAGGCAATTTGAATGTGGACCAGGCTTGTAAATGGGCTAATTCCTGAACGCTGAGAGCTGGAGCTCAGCTGGAATACCTTGAGCCATGACTGGCAGGCTTTCTTCTTAGAATAAGCACAGTTTTTTACAGGTAAGGCTTGGGACATTCCATGACGGTGGCAGCAGTTCAAAGAAGAAGCTGGATTATGCAAGGGCTATTTATTTATTTAAAGTGAAAAAAAAAACCAGAAAACAAGGGAAGCAATAATACAAAATTCCAAATAAAAAATGAGATAAACTAAAATAAACACTAAAAACATCACTTGTTGACAAATTACATACTGTCATCTTAGAAATACTTGTTCAAGTTACAAAATTAAAGCATAGAAAGTGGACATTCAAACCGAGAGACTGCAAACAGTTCTGCTCAACGATCCAACATAAACTTAGTATTTTTTTTTTATCGGTACCAGAGATCGAACTCACAACCACGCACTTGCAAGGCAGGTGCTTATGCTGCTGAGCTAAATCCCCAGCCATCTATTGTAATGGGAGAACTTTTTTTTTTTTTTTTTTTTTTTTGGTACCAGGGATTGAACTCACAACCTCGCGCTTGTCAGGCAGACACTTATGCCACTGAGCTAAATCCCCAGCCCTGAAATTTGGTTATTGATCCTACACCCTTAAACATACATACAGTTATATCTTTAAAGTACTTTCTTTTCCTCTCTTTTTTTATAATAACAATTACACATTTTGGGTTTTATTATTCATGCATTTCTTATTATTTTTTTAGGTAATAAATTACATATTGTCCTCTTAGAAATAGTTGATCAAGTTACAAAATTAAAGCACACAAAGTGGACATTCAAGCAGTGAGACTGAAAACAGTTCTATTCAATGATCCAAAAAAACCTCAGTAATGTGGTTATTAATCCTACACACTTAAACATACATGCAGTTATATCCTTTAGAGTACTTTCTTTTCCTCTCTTTTTTAAAATAGCAATTACACATTTTGGGTTTTATTACTCCTACATTTCTTATTACTTTTTACACTAGAGACACAATGTGATATTTGTAAATATGATTCTTATTTATTTCACTTATGACAATTGGCTCAAGTTGCCTCCATTTGCCTGTGAAGGCCTCAAGATCATCTTTTTATAGCTGAGTAGTATTCCATTGTATAAAAATATCACATCTTTTTCATCCACTCTACAGTTGATGAGCATTTTGGTTGTTTCCAAGATTTAGCTATTAAAAATTGTGCTGCTATGAAAATGGGGGGACATATATCACTGTGATATGACCTTTTCAGGTTTTCTGGGAAAATACCCAGGAGGGGAATATCTGGATTGAATGGAACTTCCAGTCCTAGTCTTCTGAGAAATCTCCATACTGATTTCCATAGTGGCTGCACCAGTCTGCACTCCCACCAACAGTGGAGTGGTGTTCCTTTTCCCCCACAACCTGGCCAACATTTGTTATTAGTTGTTTTCTTGATGGCAGCTATTCTTTCTGGAGTGAGATGAAATTTCAATGCTGTTTTGATTTGCATTTCTTGAATGACCAGTGATAGTGCACATTTCTTCATGTATTTATTTGCCATTTGTATATCTTCATCTGAGAAATGTGTGTTCATCTCAGATGCCCATTTTTGGAGAGGGTCTTTGAATTTGGGGGGCTTGATGTTTTTCAGTTCTTTATATGTTCTGGATATAAGACCTTTGTCTGAGGGGTTGCAGGCTAAAATTGGTTCCCATTCTATGGGTTTTCTTTTCACTCTGTTGATGATTTCTTTGAAGTGCAGAAACATTTTAATAATACGAGATCCCAGTTGTTGATTATTTGAAGTGTTTGTGTTTTGTTCATGAATTCTCTGCCTACCCCTATGTCTCCAAGACTCCCACCTACCTTGTCTTCCAGTAGATTTAGTGTTTCTGTTTTAATATTCAGATTTTTGATCCATTTAGACTTTAGATGTGTGCATGGTGATAAGCATGGATCTAGTTTCAGTCTTCAGCATGTGGAGAGCTAATTTTTCCAGCACCATTTATTAAAGAGGCTATCCTTCTTCCAGCGAACATGTTTAGCCTCTTTGTCAAATATCAGGTGGCTGAGTGTTTTTATAGTTGTGCTTGCATCTTCTAATCTGTTCCATTGATCCTTAGGTCTATTTCTTTGCCAGTACCAGGCTGATTTTATCACTGTAGTTCTGTAGTATAGTTTCAAGTCAGGCATTGAGATGCCTCCTGTCTTGTCTTTGTTGCTCAGAATTGCCTTTGCTATTCTAGGTTTCTTCTGTTTCCAAATGAATTTTAGGAAATTTTTCTTTAAATCTGTGAGGTATGTCAATGTTATTTTGATTGGCATTGCGTTAAATCTGTACAATAGTTTTGGGAGTATGACCATTTTCACAATGTTGGTTCTTCCTAGCCAAGAGCAAGGAATATCCTTTCATTTTCTAATATCCTCTTCAATCTCCTTTTTTAGCATAGTATAATTTTCATCATAAAGGTCTTTTACATTCTTACTTAGGTTGATTTCCAAGTATTTCATTTTTTTAGATGCTGTTGTTGTGAAGGGTGATATTTTATAGATTCTATTGTTGTGAAGGGTGATAATTCCATAGTTTTTCTCTCAGTGAGTTTTTTGTGTACAAGAATGCTATTGGTTTTTGAGCATTGACTTTGTATCCAGCTACATTGCTGAATTTGTCTATTACCTCTAATAGTCGTTTAATGGAGTTTTTTGGGTCTTCTATGTAAGAGTATCATGTCATCTGCAAATAGTGATAATTTAACTTCTTCCTTTCCTATCTTTTTTCCTTTTATTTCTCTCTCATCTGAATGCCCTGGCTAGTGTTTCCAGAACTATATTGAATAGAAGTGGTTAAATAGCCACTTCTATTGAGTAGCCTTGTCTTTTTCCTGATTTTAAAGTGAAAGTTTTCAGTTTTTGTCTGTTTAGTATATTGTTAGCTGTTGGCTTGTCATAAATGGACTTTATAAGGTTGAGGTAGATACCATGTATTCCAAATTTCTGAGGGGTTTTTATCATGAACATGTGTTGGACTTTTATCAAAAGCTTTTTCTGCATCTATTAAGATTACCATGTGGTTTTTGTTTTTGGCTCTGTTGATGTGGTGTATTACATTTATTGATTTGCATATGTTAAACTATCCCTGCATTCCTGGAATGAATCCTGCTTGGTCATGATATATAATCTTCTTGATGATTTGCTGCATTCTGTTTGCCAGTATTTTATTGAGAATCTTTGCATCAATGTTCATTAGTGAGATTGGCCTATAGTTCTCCTTTTTGGATGGGTCCTTCTCTGGTTTTGGTATGAGAGTTATACTTGCCTCCAGGAATGATTTAGGGAGGACTGCTTCCTTTTCAATTTCATTGAAGAGTTTAAGGAGTATTGGCATCAAATCTTCTCTAAATTTCTTGTAGAATTCAGCAGTGAATCCATCAGGACCTGGTAAGTTTTTAATTACATTTTCAATCTCAATAGCTGATATTGGGTTATTCAAAATTGCTATATCTTTTGGTTGAATTTTGGTAGTTCATATGTTTCTAGAAATCTGTCCATTTCCTCTGTGTTTTCCACCCTATGTGAGTAGAGATTTTCAAAGATGTTCATGATGTTTTGAATTTCCATGGGTTTTGTAGTAATTTCCCCCTTTTCAGTCCTTATTGCGTGAATTTGGGTTTTTTCTTTCTTTTTCTTTATGAGGTTAGCTAGAGGTTTGTCAATTTTGTTTATTCTCTTAAAAAAGCCCAGCTTTTTGATTCATTGATTCTTTGTATTGTTTTTTTAGTTTCAATTGCATTGACTTCTACTCTAATCTTTATGATTTCATTTCTTCTATGAGCTTTGGGTTTAACTTGCTTTGGGTTTCTAGAAGCTTGAGATGAAGCATTAGGTTATTTGTGTTCATTCTGTTTTCTTGATATGACTATTTATTGCTATATTTTTCCCTCTTAGGACCCTTTCATTGCATCCCACAGATTACAGTATTTTGTTTCCACATTTTCATTGAATTGTAGGTACTGCTTTATTTCTTCTTTAATTTCTTCTGTAGCCCACTGGTTGTTCAAAAAGTTGTTATTTAATTTCCATGTATTTATGCAGGTTTTGTAATTTATTTTGCCATTACTTCCAGTTTCAATGTGCTATGGTCAGATAGTATGCATGGGTTATTTCAATACCTTTGTAGTTACTTAAGAATGTTTTATGGGATAATATATGGTCTATTTTGGAGAATGTCCCATGTACAGCTGATAAGAATGTGTATTCTGATGTGGTTTGGGTGGAACACTCTGTAAACATCTACTAAGTCCAATTACTCACAGGTACAATACAGTTTTATTACTTCTTTGCTGACTTTTTTTCCATTTGATCTATTTCTTTGTGACAATGGGGTATTAAGGTCCCCTGTTATAATTGTGTTCCTGTATATTTGGTTTTTCATATCCATTAGTACCTGTCTTATATAGTTGGGTGCTCCTGTATTTGGTGCATATATATTTATAATTGTTATTTCTTCCTCTTGAATTTTTCCACTATGAGTATGTAGTGACCTTCATCTCTTTTAATCATTTTAGGTTTGAAGTTCACGTTCTGCAAATAGAACAGTTACCCTTGCTTTTTTCTGGGTTCCTGTTACGTGGAATACAGTTTTCCATTCTTTGACTTTTAATCTATGAATTTCCTTTTGGGTCAAATGTGTTTCTTGTGTACAGCATATTGTGGGATCATGTTTTTTAATCCATTCTGTCAGCCTATTTCTTTTGCTAGGTGATTGAGGCCATTTACATTTGTGGAAAACACTGATATGTACTGGCTCAACTTTGCCATGTTATGTTCCAATTGTTTGCTTTCTGCTTTTCCCCCTTGTTTAATTGCTTGTCCTACCTGGTGGTTTCTTTCTGTTGTTGTTCTGGGGATTGTGGTTGTTTTTATCTTTATAATAGTATGCCTTTCAATGCTCTTTCTGGGGTTGGCTTAGTGGACGTGAATTTCTTCTGTTGTTCTTTGTCATGGAAGATTCTTGTTTCTCCACTAAATTTGAATGAAAATTTTGCTGGGAACAACAGTCTGGGTTGAAAGTTGTTTTCTTTTGGGCTTGAAATACCTCACTCCAGGTTCCTCTTGACTTGATGGTTTGTGCTGAAAAGCCTGCTGTGATTCTAATTGGCTTTCTCAAGGGCTGTTTATAATCTGCTGGAATCAAGTGTATAGCTGTCTTACTATTCTGTGATATTTATCTGACCAAGCCTAGAATCATTAGGAAGACACTAGTAAAGGTCATATGTTTAAATGGTCATGAAAATTATGTCTATCAATGTATTGTACCAAAGACTTTATCTGAATTGAATGGAGATGAACCTATAAATATACTCATAGCACCATTAAAATATGGAGATAATGGAGACCAAAGCTAGAAACTGCTTAAATAAAAGTTAAGTTCATATGATTAATATCATGTAGTCATTAAAATTATTTTAGAATAATATCAATGATATGGAAAATAACCATTATTTTAAGAAAAGATAACATGCAAAATTATAAAAGCAATAAGAATTAATAGTTAAGAACACATTTATACATACACATAAAATATTTAAAAAGAAGAATCATATCAAAATATTAATAATGTTTACCTTTAGGTGATAGGTTACAAAATATTCACTTTATTTTCAACTCATTTTTTATTTAAGTTTAATAGTCAATAAGTAGCATTGTATAGGAATATAAAATACTTATCCTTGAATTGATAGCCTTATAGCTTCCAACATCACCTTCTCCTGATAAATACCTTCTATGTGGTTCCTTGCCTTTAAATGTAGGAGGAACCATGAATATTGTTAATATCACACAGTGATTAAGTTAATTAAGGGAATTCAGAGTATTAATAAAAGTCTCATAATAATGGTCCAAAGAGATTGTTCTGGGTTAGTCTGATCAATTTAGATGAGCCCTTAAAATGGATTCAGGTTTTTCTGAAAGACAGCATGAGATAAACTCTACTTCTGGTTTTGAGCAAGTGGAGTATGATAATGTGATAGCTATGTGACTTTAATATGTGGGCATCCTCTGGGTGCTGGGAGAGACTCCTGTGAAATGAAATGAGAAAACAAGCACCTCAGTTATACGGTCTGAAAGACAGAGTTCCAGCAATAACAAGGCTATGAAACTTCAGATGAGAATGTAGCACTGTATGGGGTTTGGATTGCAGGCTGCTAACCTCTATCCAGAATGTTTACCCACAAAAAAAAATGATGATGGAAGTGTTTTTCTTTAAGATGCTAAATTTGTGGCAATATAATTTGCTATGCATCAATAAACTGTATACGTCCCTTGGGAACCAACTCCTTTTCTGTTATATTTTCAAAATAGTGATTACAATTGATAGAATTCAAAATAATGCCACTACCATAGATGCAATTTTGAGTTACTATGAACATTGGTTCTTACAATATCTCAAAATGATAACATAGCATTGATCATTAGTCAAATAAAAATAATAGTATTTTTGTTTGTGTACTGAAATGGAAAATTTGTGGCATAGCAGTGTTGTAGAATTAAGAGGTTGTCAATGATCATAGATGAATGGAGACATTTAGGGGATAGATTAATCAATACTCAGTTAAATTATGTGTCACAAAGATTTTTTACAAGTTACTGTTTTATTAAAAGTAACTTTCAGCAAAATTAGTACCACATAAACACTTTTCATGGGAATAATACAAAAAATGATTACAAATATCAGTAAGAACTCAGAATTTGATACCATATATTATATAGTGTCTTTTCTTTCTTCATTATCTCTTACAGGTAACTATCTTTTTCTCTAAACCCCTGTTTAGTATAAAAATAATTTTTAAGCCAATACACTGCACAAACATTTCCAACTCAGTGGATTTAGCTTGAGAAATAAAATCAATAATATCAGGGAACTGGCCAAGATCCCCAATCTCACAAACAAGTATACAGCAAAGGCTTAAATAAATGAGACAAGTGGTATGATACTAGGGCTTCAGGATGATCAAAACCCTCTAACAGAGTTTGAGACTTTTGGGGCTGAAACAAGGAATGTCTCTGGGCAGCCCATATTTACTTAGTTTTCAGACAAGGAAGGGGTTAGAGTGGAAAGTGCAGGAAACTGAGCAGAACCTTGGGAATGGTTAGAGGACTCTTCCAAGTGACAGACTATGCTAATTTAGGAGAATTGCCTTATGTTAATTTAGGAGAACTATCTTAAGAGAAAGTCTCCGGGTTGAATTCACTACAGGAGTAAAATACCTGCAGCTAAAACCTCTATCTTGAATAGAGATTGATGTTAAAGCCAGGGGTCCTCAACTGTGGTCTTATCTTGCCCTTTGAGGGGTCTCCTTGTTCTCAGGTTGGCCATGCCCCAGCCATGCCACAGCCCTGCATATGTGTTCAATCTCTAGCTTCAAGGGGTCCTAACGCAATAATATTTGCTCCATGATTTAAACAGATCAACATTTTCTAGTGAATTTTAGCAATTCAAGGGGGACTGGACAAAATCTATTTCATCTCTTTTATTATAACCTTGAGAGGACCTAACAGTATTTCATGTAACATTTAAAACAAGAGATAGACTTTGGAGAAAATGATATCAAAAGCATTAACATAATTTCTTTTTCTAATGATTTACTTTATCCAAAAACATCTGAGTCTCATTGTAGATACAAGGCCAAATTTGGGTATTAAAATAATATTGACCTTATGTGATATAGTTGAAGAAAAATCTCAGTGGTCCTCCCTTCTTTTTACCTTTCCAAATTTACTGTGACACTTGAGATGAGCTTCTGTCTGGGTAAAGACTTACTTTCCTAAAAAATGAATGGTTTAGACTGAAGCAGTGGTCCTGAAAGCATGGTTTTAGATCAGTAGATTCAATATTACCTCTAACCTTTTTATGAATGAAATTATTTAGTTTCACTAAGACATACAAGAAACAAGAATTCTGGAGATAAGGGGTCGGCAATAATGTGTGTTTAATAAATGAGTCTTCTAGATTGGCTAGATTAATTCTAATTAGTACTTTAAACACAATATATATCCCTTCCAGTAACTTTAAATGTGGCAGGCAGAATTATTACCTCTTTGGTTCAATTACAATCACAGTATGAACCTTCTTTCCATGATTAGGCAAATGCAAGGATTTGTTTATTTATTTTTTGCTTGGGGGGCAAAGTGGTTTCTCTGTGGAGATGATGTCACACTTGAGGTGTTAGTTTTACAGTAATGAGACTGCTAACCTATGCCACAAGCATACTTCCTTGGAACTCCATCCATGAAAATACTAGTTATCTTTATCTCATTTTGTTACATTAGCTCAAGAAGCCACATTCTCAGAAGGAGAGTTTTGGTTTTGATATAAAAGTAAAACTGTCTTTAAATTGCAGGTAGACATGATCTGTATTTCAGAAACTCTTACAAATACATTACTTATTGACATTATAAAGAAAGCATAAGAAGATGAGGATTTTTAACTTTTGATTTAGACAATGCTAATATTGATTTCAAATCCTTTGGTTTAAGTCTGTGTAACATTCTGTAAATTATTGTTTTATGTGACATAAAATCAGAAATACCAACAACACTGGAAAAAGACAGCATGAATAAAGTTACCTGGCATGTAGGAGTTGCTAAATAAATTGTAGGTTTGTTCTATTTCTCAGGCTCCACAATCAAGAATATGGCGCCAGATAACTTCATTTTCCAAATCCGTTTGCTGCCTGAGTCAGCTGGGCCATGTTCATAGTCCCTTTGTTCCAGGCAGGTAAACTCCCACTTACTGGCAGATGATATCAGATTGCAAAACCATCACTTTCATTCATGATATTTTCATCTTTAACTATTTTTATTCTTTTGTGTTTTCTTTTTTCAAGAATGAATTCTTGTGGTGCATCTGATAACCTGGGGGAACATTCTGATTCACATTTACAATCACAAAACCAACAATTTAAAGTAATAAAAAGTAACAAAATTGAAAATTTAACATGAGTCAGGTGCTGGAGCTCTTTTATACAATGACCAATTTACCCCTCGGAGCAGTGTTTGACCTAGGTGGTAAGATTGCCCCCATTTTATGAATGAAGAGACTGAAGTAAAGAGAAAGCAGTATCTGTCCCAAAGTCTCAAAGCTGTGAAATGACAGAACAGGACTGGGAGTAAGAGTATCAAAAAGATAGAAAGTTTTGCACTGTGAATTCCCATGGAAAATTTAATAATAACCAAATTCCTTCAATAAAATATTTAATTAATATTTTAATAAACGTGGAACAATGTATATAGCTTTTAAGATTAAGTGATGATTGTAAAAGATTACTATATTGGGAATAGTAAAATTCAGCTTCTATCACTGACTCCTTTCCCTATGCTTCACGTACAGATTCAGTCATCATATATGTGTAATGTAGTTGAATCAAATTCTGTGCTTTTATATAAATGTGTATGTGATTTTCTTTAACCATAGATATAGATAACTTTAAGATGATAGATATATAAAATTTTAATTATCTTGTGATGCTAAGAAGCAAATTAAATTGTCAAGAATTACATTGGGGCTCCTCTATTATTTCATTTGTGTCTACTTGAGGATTACCCAGGACTTCTTTTATTAATCTTCTCATATCTTGCTTCATCTGAGTTAAATTTGACAATGAAGTCATGGATGTATTTCTTTATTTCCAATGAGGCTGTCTCTGACATTACAGATTTGCTGCTCTCAAACTCCTTTGCATTTACCTCTGTTGAACTCACTTTCCCTGGTTCCACAGTTGGGGACCTTTTGCTCTTTCTCTGTCTTGTCATGTTTTTGGCCGCCTTCAGACGGGTGGGTGGTGGAGGTCTCTGGGCCTTTCGTATTCCTTACAGTTTTTCTGCAGCACACTTGCTAGGGAAGTACTGCCCCCCAGTCCACTGCAGATCAGATCTACAAGTTGCATGCTGAGAGCTGGCTCCTCCCCCTATGCCAGTCAACCAGTTTATGTTTCAACAAGTTTGTGTGTTCCCTGGGGATGCCACTGGCCCAGAAAAGCCTCGTCCCGGCAATTGGGTTTCAACTAGGGGCGTGTCCCTGCCCGAGCAGATCCCACCAATCTGCTATGGACTAGGAGTCATCGGTGGATGCCACCTTGGGTTTTGATTCAAGCTGGCCCTGCCCAACTCCAAAATGTCACCCAGCCAGTCCTCCCAATATGGGGAATCCAGTTCCTGTCACTCACCAAAGTTGGCGCAGCTCAACTGGCTGTTTCTACTCCCTGCCACACCGCCTCCTGCAGCCGAGGGTCTGGAGATCACCAACCCCCGCTCTCAGCAGGGCTGCTATCTCAGCTCCATCGTGAGTCACCTGACTCTAACACATGCCAGTACAGTGATCGGGGCTTGCCCAGCTCCAGCCCTCTGTCCATCTGTCCACACTTCTTCTTCTTCTTCTTCTTCTTCTTCTTCTTCTTCTTCTTCTTCTTCTTCTTCTTCTTCTTTCTTTTTCCTCAGTTTCTTCCTGGTTCGTGAGAATTCCTCTCCTTTTGTCTGGCTTTCTCCATGTTGCCAAATTCCAGCATCTGAGTTGTTTTTATTTTTTTTTTTTCTTAGAGAGGCTCTCCTATCTTGTTGCCACTCAGTCAGCCATCTTGCAGTACCTCAGAAAAAAGATAGAAGCCTTTGATGAAGAATATAAACAAAACCTAGAATATATGAAACAGATCCAAAGAGAGCATCAGAAAATTAAACACTCCATTGAAACCTGGCAAAACCTTTTAACAGAAACTAAAGACAAACTTTCAAAGCTTGAAGATAGATTTGCAAAGTATGATTGTGAAAGGAAGGATCTCCTAAAATAACAAGGAACCAGGAAGCAATGATACAAAGGCTAGAAGATGACAAGAAGATTTATAACCTAAGAATAAAATATGTGAATGAAGATGCAGCAACAAATACAAATGAAATAAAAAGTCTATTCACAGAAATAATCAAGGAAAACTTCCCAAACATAGGTAACAGAAGTGAAGTTCAGATAAATGAGGCATACAGAACTCCAGCCAGCTACAACCACAACAGATCTACACCCAGACATATAATAATCAGGATCCCAGAAATCCATCACAAGAACAGAATATTAAAAGCAGTCAGAGAAAAGAAACAGATTACCTATAAAGGAAAACTCATCAACATCACAGCGGACTTCTCAATTCAAACCATCAAATGAAGAAGAGCTTGGAGTGAAATATTCCAAGCCCTGAAAGAAAATAACCTCCAGAAAGATGTACCCTTCAAAACTGCCTCTCAAAATTAATGGAGAGACAAGATATATCCATGACAAAGAGGAACTGGGGAAGTTTGTGACCTCCCCAACCCTGCAAAGAATACTGAAGGACATTCTAGAGAGAGAGAGAAGAAATTCACCAGGGTTCCAGGAATAATGGCAGAAAGGCCTCAAAGAAAGGGGCAGACAGTAGAATGAAGGAGAAAAGTAAACAAATAACAACAGAAAAATAGCATGGCAGAGATAAGACAGAGAAAATTGGTTATATCACTGTGTTATCTTGACTGATTTTATTTGAATCTGATATGCTTGAGAGTGTCGAGTCTCAGAGTAGGGGCAACTACTCTGAAGATGACAGGATTCAATAGGATACCCTTTCTGGTTTGATTGTTAACTGCCTTTGAAGTCTTATAATGTCTCCAATGTTTAGATTTTATTAATAGTGTAATGCAACGTTAAGTTTATACTATATTTGACGATCTAGACAATCTTATTGAAAATAACAAGAGACATCATAGTGACTACCATAGATCACCTAGTGTTGTGTTTTTGTATGTTCTTTTCATTTCATGTTTCTCTAGGAATTTGTATTGTTGACTTGTTTTGATTTGTTTCTCCCTCTAATACAGAAAGGCTAGGTATATGTATAGAGACTTATACATGTGTAGAACTTCTAAGTAGTTTACAAGAATGGATTATAGTTATTGTAAAGAAAAACAAGGAAAAGAGAGTATTCTAAAGGATATAACTGCATGTATGTTTGAGTGTGTGGAATTAATAACCATGTTGCTAAAGTTTTAGTTGGATGGATGAGCAAAACTGACTTCAGTCTCACTGTTTGGATGTCCACTTTGTGGACTTTACTTTTGTAACTTGAACAGCTGCATCTAAGAGGAAAGTATGTAATTATCAACTAGTGATTTCTTACTGGTTACTATTTTTGTTTTTTTGTTTTGTTTTTGAGATTTTGTATTATTTCTACCCTCTTTCTGTTTCAAAATTTTTTCTTTAAAAAAAAGAATTACATCGGTGTTACAATGTCTAAAACATAGACTCCAATGCAAGCATACTTCTAATTATAGTTATCTGTTAGAGTACTACTGTATCAAACCAAAGTGTCAAACAGAAGACATTATTGCTTATATGTAATACACTTACAAAGTTGGAGTGACTATTCCTTTCAGTTGTAGAGAAGATTAATTTAATGTACATTTAATCAACACTTAAAAGTCCAATTCTCAAGAAATATTCCATTTCCTATGAATACAAGAAGAAAGATTATATTCTTATAACTTTTGTCTCTGAGGTCTAATTCCAGGGAATTATACCATTTGAGAGATTTTAGAGATTGTTTTATTTCTATCCTACAATGTTTACATGGCTATTGAACTCTTTTATTTCTTCACAACAGCAGTATAACTTTTTTCTCTAACACACATGTGGATTTAATTTGTCCTTTCAATAAATGTTGGTCATATCTTCAATACAGTCCCTAAGCTGTCTAGAAGCAAGGACCTAGGCAGGATTGATGAGATCTTCTGAGTCATAAATCTAAGGTTTCAAAAACAATATACTGTAAACAAGAAAATATAACATAGTAGTACATACTCTGATAGTGGTGTGTTTGTGCGGTAAAATGTGGAGAAAAGTAGTTCATATTATTTCTGTTGGCAGAGGAGGCCTTGTAAAGGAAACTGTATTTATGCCACTCGATTGATAGTTTTCCAAGTTTTCAGATTGAGGTAAAGAGAAAGCATTGTAAGGGGTAGAGCAAAAAGAGGAACAGGTGAGAGATCAGTTAGGAGGTTACTATCTACACAAATGATGGTAGTGCAGGCTACGAAATAGGAGGGAAAAAAAAGGATGCCTGCTCATTTAGATTTTCCTTTAGACCAGCTATTCTCAACATGTGATCTCTGAACTGGTAGCAATGAACTACATTCTGTATTTATTGTGTCAGAAGCTCCAGGGCTGTGTTCTAGCACTGTTTTCAAAAGTGCTCCATTCAGTTCTGATAAGCAGTAAAATCTGAAAGCCGCTGCAATTTCCATTGACACGAAGGTTCTTAATAAGTCAAAGATACAAAGGACTAATTCCTGTCTTTATTTGTTTACAAAGGAGAAGGGATGTAGTTGGATTCCCAAAAGATTAACTATTAGGCCATTTTCTGTTTGTATCAACTTTGGATATTCAACTAAACCAAGATCCTTCAGCCATTTCTACAACTCAAGCCTTGGTGAACTACAACGCTGGATTATTGTCTCTTCATCTTTTTCCCGCCCTACTCTATTTTCTCTGTTCTCCTTCCTGCCGACTTTTGCTCATGTATAATGCAGAGCAATATTCCCTCTTCACGGTTGACCCATTCCCATAAGTTAAAAACGTAACACTTAACCTTTTG
The DNA here is from genome assembly GCA_004027455.1 of Hydrochoerus hydrochaeris. Taxonomy (NCBI): domain Eukaryota; kingdom Metazoa; phylum Chordata; class Mammalia; order Rodentia; family Hydrochaeridae; genus Hydrochoerus; species Hydrochoerus hydrochaeris. The sequence continues at coordinate 63,794 of PVLA01002062.1, forward strand.
TTTCCAGTGTACTTTTCATACAGTTCTTATTCATGAAGAATTTTGATATCAGTTATTAAAAAAATATATTGCCACAATCATTATACTGAGAAGTCAATCATGTACAAAGATTATTATATATGTAAAAATAATTTCAGTAAAAATGGAGTTCTTAAAAATTAAAACAAAAATTTAAATGTTTGCTTAAATGTTTATTTAAGCATCATCAAAAATTGTCATTAAAATTTTAAAAATTATTGCTATCTTGATGACTTTTCAGATCCATTCATTTTGGGCTTCATGAAATTCTTTAAAAAATTATAAAAAGAAATTTGATTTGACCCAGCTATTCCATTTCTAGGTATCATTCCAAAAGATTTAAAAACATCATATTACATTGATATGTGCATATGCATATTTATACCAACACAATTCATAATAGTTAAATCTTGGAAGAAGCCTATTTTTCCTTTAATAGATTAAAAAATAAAGAAAATATATTTATGCACAATAGAGTATTTTCATAAAGAAAGATAAACTTGTATCATTTGTAGGAAAATGATACACCTTGAGACCTAATTTTGAATGAAATACATCAGCCACACAAGTTTCACTATATGGTTTGTCTTATATGGGAAGCCCGAATTATACATAAAGAACAAAATAAAAGACAACAGGAAGTAGGAAGATAGATCTTTTTCCAAGTGTAAGAAGACCAAGAGAGGGAAGGAAGGGGCAGGAAGGTTATGGAAGTGGGATGAAAATAGGAATTAAAATATATTATACACATGTACCTACTTCCCCCAAGGGATCCTGATATTATATACTACAAATATGCATCCATAAAAAATTTAAATTTAGAAAATTGCTCCAGTCAATTTTTATGAATATTCTTTCACAGTCTTTCACAAAACCAGTAATGATAGAAGTCTCTTTTCTCCACAAATTATTTTCAAAATTTTAGTGGCAATTATTTCCATTATACTCTATTATTTGATGCAGAATAGAATTAAAGAACACTTTAAGAAAATTGATTATTTTTCTATTCAGTTATTTTAATGCATTTATTATAGCAATATTTGTATCTCTTTTTGATAGCAATATGATAGGAAGCTATGACAAAATTTTATTCTTACAGAACTGTTATATGAATGCTGCTCTATTAATCATAACTGTGGCAGCTCAATGCATGGATGGTAACATAAAATGTAATTTATTAAAATCTTTTCCAGGCAGGTCTGTGACAAGGAGCTCAGTATTTATTAATGCTTTCTCCATTTTAGACTGAGGGAAAATGAAATTAAATTCAGTAAAACTTGTGCACTGTCTTCACACTCAATATTTTAGCCACCAAAAGAAGTCTCTCTCATTTAAAATAGACTGAAATTAACAACAATGACAACAAAAGACTTCTGAAGGCATTTGACATTTTTATACCCTTTTACCTGCTGATATATTACGCTAGCTCTCTCAGGTCCCATCCTTAGGACAGGGAAATGTCTTGTATGACAACTTGGGTTCTGTATACCCCAGACTAAATGACCATCCACGCCAGACTAATGGAGATGGACATCGCTGAATCTTTCTTATGATTAAGAGTTGGTACTGTAATTTGAAGAATTATCTGACTGATAAAAGTCCTGAGTTAAATGGAAAACATACTTTGTGTGTAATCAGTACGAAGTTTCTTGAGAAGAATTAGAATTGTAGAAAGATTCATCGAAATTGAGGTTGTTCATTTCCAAATGTGTTACCTAAAACACAAAATATAATAAATTTCGGAAAGATTGATAGTTTTCTGGTTAAAAATTAGAAAAAATGCTCTCTAAAGGCAACAAGAACATGAGGAATACGCAGCTCTGTGTAACCACTAAAGCAAAGTTTGTCAGAATTCTGAGTACTTTTCTTCAGAGCTTTCTCTCCCGATATGTCAAATTGTCTTCTCCCCTTTCAATTCTTCTGTACTCTACAGCCTACTAAAAATAATTGGCTAATCCTAAAGAATTATTCTCTTATATAAATATGAAGAATATGAATATAGAATGAAAATTTATCTCTATTCTTTAATAAGATGTTTGTTGATTTAGATTTTACATTTTCCAATAATATTTGCATTTAAAATGTACTGACTATATTACATCTTTTGCTGAGAATTTTCAGGGTGTGGTCCACCTTATCTCTCTATTTCTAGCAGTCAAAATGATGAAGCAGCTGAGAGATTTTAACCTAGTTCTGAGCCTACATGTACCCTGCTTCTGCCTCACAGATCATGGCAAAAGACTCTTGACCTCTGAGACAGAAACAAAGAACTTTATTATTCATGTCCGAGTAGCAGCACAGACTTCATGTTCCCATCAACTGCCCTTGTTCCATGGAATCTGTGTGAAGTGGCCTAGGAAAAGAGCAGGGTTTGGTCACAAGGACAAAATCCTGAATTTATGATTTCTCCCACCATATTAAGGAAGTTGTAAATAAATGTCCAATAATTTTGTCCCTGAGGAAGGCATTATATTATTCTGGCCAGGAAGAAATTTACCTAGTCACCTTCAAAAACACAGACTGTATTCTAGACTGGTTGGTATAGAAATAACCTAGAAACAGTAATCTAGGATAAAAATTGTGGTGTGGTATGTGGCCATATACCTGGGACAATTGCCTACAGATAAAATACTTTTTCTTCAACTTGGGAAAATACTGCTTTCAATCTCATTTATATTTAAAATGTAAGTATGCATCATAGTTTGGACTGCTCTAACAGTGCATCCATCCTACACTGGGTGGTTTATGAGCAACAGAAATTTGTCATAGTTCTGAAAGATCAAAAATCAGGTGCCAGCATGGCCTGATTCTGGTAATGCTCCTCTTCTGCCTAGTAGACCTCTGCCTTCTCACCATATCCTCCTACTTCAAAAGACAATGGAAGGTCTTCATTAGGATTCTGTTTAAAAAGTCACTTTCATTCATGAGCACTCTACTCTGCCAAAATTATCAAATTCCTTCTCAAAGACTGACTTCCTGATACCATCAATTGAGGGGTGGGATCTCAAAATATAAAATTTGAAGTTAGACAAATATTGAATCTATTGCACTATGATTCCTCATAATACCATTTTTATTTTCTATAGAACTCTTCCCTTAAATATTTGGAGTTTAGAACTAAATTGGTTCATACTCTGTAATTAAGTACTATTGAGTCTGGCACTTCATCCCACTTTAAAAGCATTGTACAAATCACATAATATTAATCTCCATGGAGATAACTAAAGTGCCAACTATCTCTTAAATTGACACATACACACACAATCAGTACTCTGTAAAAGGAATTTAGCATTTGGTACTATTTAAAGGATTCCTCCAACTGTGTTGTTCTGCTATATTCCTGGTAATACTGACAAAAATAGGCATTAATACCCAGTGATATATATTTTGGTCCAGTATGAAAAAGTTTAAATTTCTTTGCAGCAATACAAATTGGGCCGAGAACCAATTAAGTTCTTTCTTTTTCTTCTTCCCATGTCCTTTTTTCCTTCCAGATAGTCCTCTAAATTCTACTTCAGTATTTAAGTCATATTAAAGTTTGAGTGCCTGAATATTTCCTTTTTATTCTGTTCCTAAAGGCTTATCAATTTTAAAGAGTGATTATAAATCTATAGCTGTTCCCAGGAGATATGGCAACCAATATAGTTCATTCACAGTATATAGCCAAATTTATGCTTCCCTATGCTAAATTTTGTATCCAAAGTATAAAACAGATTTAACTCTGGTACTGAATATTTTGAGTAATTAATTAGTATGAATGCATTGTTGCTACTTAGTTATTATGTTTGAGGTAATGCAGTATTAAACATTTTTTAAAAAAAGGCAAATTGTGGAAAGTGTTTATATTCACTCAGATACTACATGAAATGATCCGCAATTTGATTTGAGATACTACTTCAAATATAGGGCTAGGTGAAAATTGCCTACTAATTCACATTTTTAAATAAAGTTTTTATGTAGAAGCAGACAATAAAAATAAACCCTTAACTTAAGCAGCATGGGGTTATATGCCACAATCATGTGTGTACACAAGGTTTTTATGAAAACATTTATTTCATTCTCTTGAGTGGTTTTATTCTATTTTGTTATGTTTGACATTATTGTGTGTAAAGCTAAGCTCAGCTATTTCAAAGAAAGAGACATTATGATGGCTACTGTTAAAATCCAGTTGTCTTGTTGTGAAGTGCTGTGTTGCTTACATTGTTCTGTTCTGATCTGCTTAGATCTGTCCTCTTTTGTTTTATTCTCTTTAAAATAAAAAAGAAAACATTTATTTTATGAATATTAAAAAGAGTTCACAGAAAGTTCATGTGTTATCCCCATATTTGCATAATTATTAAGTAGTAGTATTTTGAGTAGAGTTCATCATTGATTGGGGTTATTTTCATTGTCTTTTAAGGTGATTGTCAATAATAGTAATAACTATTGTTGATTGACTTTCAATATGTGTTTGGGAATATCTGAGGAGTTTTACTTGGAGTATCTCACTTAATTTTCACAATAACATTAGAATAGTATGTTTGTATGTTCATTAGATAGTAGCTCTTTATAATCTCAGAAAAATCAAAGTATATCGATGGTCAATAATCTTAACTGAAATGCAGCCCTAGAAATTAAGTATATTCAGCAATTTCCTATTCATACATGCTTAAATAACAAAGTAGGGATTTTGAACCACTCCTCTGTCAGCAATAAAGTCTATTCCTAAGATTTCATGAATCACTTAAGCTTCAATAAAACATTATGTAATTTTAAATTAAAACAAGCCCATTTAACCAAGATTAAGCCTTGAAGAAATATTAACAGAAAATCTTGTCAAAAAAGAACAATTTCTGTAGTGTACAACCAATGCAAAGCACCCTTTGGAAGAGCCACTTGTGGAATATGTTAGCATATGAAATATTTTCATTTCAGATTTGACATTGGGTTTGCTTTGTATAATGTCCTGCACTCATCTGATCTCACCAGTGGTTCAGAAATAAGAGCTAAGTGTAGCTTCCACTTATTATTCTCTGCAAATTTCTTATTACTTTTCGACATTCTGAAAACTAAGCAATGATTATTCATCTCCCACAGTGAAATCAAAGTTGTAAATAAAACTAAAATCAGTCTACTCCATCCCCACCTAATGTATCATAAGGAGGGGAGTTCACTTGGCATTTTGTTACAGAAATATAAAAATAGGGGCTGGGGATTTAGCTCAGCAGCATAAGTGCCTGCCTTGCAAACACGTGGCTGTGAGTTCGATTCCTGGTACTGATTAAAAAAAAAAGAAATATAAAAGTAATGATAATGTATTTAAATTTTAAAATGTTTAAATCCACTTATTTGCATACATGAAAGATCTTGAAAACACCTTTTAGAGCAGGGGAAATTTAGAGACAGATACTCTAAGATTACAAAAAGATTCATCTTGTTGGTCTTGCCTCTTTAGAATCAGTAAGACATAATAATGTATTTACAACAAACTGCACCATAAAAAATTACACCAGATTGAAGTTGTAAAAAAAAATGGATTCGTCCAACTATCCACTTACACCCTATAATGTGCCTTACTGAAAGGAAGAATTTCTTACTGAAATTCTTACTAAAAGAAATTCCTTCTTCTTTTCTACTGTTCTATTTTATCACAGATGTCCTAAAGAATTCTCTCCTGATAAATACTATAGCTTTTTATTATATTATAATTATCTCATACATTTTTCATTTTCATAATGTTAAAAATTTTGCATTTTCTGAGAAAAAGTAAAGAAAAACTCCAATGGACAAACAAAGGAGAACTCAGGAAAATAGTCTGATATTGTTTGTGCTAAGTTGAAAAACTGCACCAATCAATTCTGTCATTAAGTAAGATTAGAAATATCCTTCTTTCTGTTTTTCTTTTTATGTTTTTGGTACCAGGGATCAAACTCATGATCTCATACTTGCCAGACAAAAGCTTGTGTCGCTAAGCTAAGTCCCTGGTGCCACCTTCTTTCATAAATAATATTGGGCCTACTTCTATGATTTATACTTGAGCTAATGCACATATTATTAAAAGTCTTGATATTTTAGTTTTTTTCTAAATTCTTTATGTTCCTTACCCAACTAAATGAAAAAGCAAAAATCAATTTAGATAATGTAACTATATAACCTAGTTTTACTTTTGGAGTTGTCAGTTTCTGCTTGTTTTCCTACTTTATGCTTTAGATTCTCAAAACTCCTGATTTAGATAATAAATTAATAGGCATTATAATGTTCATATACTATAGATAGTATATTATCTACTATTACAATATTGTCAAGTTATCTACCACCTCCAAACTTTGTGAGTTGAAAGTATAACCAACTACTACTTTTTCCTGACTAGGATAACAGTTGAGTTGGTTTGGGCTGTCAGTGTGATCTTTGTGAATGATCTTGTTTGGTCTTGCTTATATTTCCATAGTTAGCTGTGAGATTGGCTGGTATCAGGCTGACTAAAAAGATCTCAGTTGAGATGATTTTTCTTGTCATATTTAGTCATTTTTTTTCTCTCAGCAGTTTAGTCCTGGGCTTGTTCGCACATCAGACTCAGAATTTAAAACAGTACATGGAAGTGTGCATCTTTAGAGCTACCACAACAGTCCTTTCACAGAAGCACACTAGGATGTTCTTCTGGGTAAATACACAAAGCCATTCCAGAGTGGATGGGAGAGAGGTCAGATATGTTCCATGGGGAAGGTTGTCAGCTATGGTCAAGTCATTAAGCATCAATGCAATCAACTGATGATTCAATACAGGTATAAAATAGATTTTTCTTTTCATTAAGCTCATTCATTTTCCTCTATTTCATTACGTATGCCTCTACTTAACTTCAAAACAAAAAAAGCTAGTGATTATGTTTCATACTGTCTAAATTTATGTGGCTTCTACATCCTTGTGTCTCTACAGTATAAAATAACCATATGAAAATCTCTGCTTATAATATTATTTTACACTTTTTCTCCACAGTGCAGCTCTATGAAACTTTCAAATTTCGCTAAAGTATTTTGTGTTCAATAAAGACAGAGCTTTATTCATGTTTACGTCTACTTCTTCTTAAAAATATGTTCGTTCTTCCATTGCAAGTAAGCTTGCTGCAAAAATATCAGACACAGTCATCTAACGAAGCTTTCCAAAGAGGCAATTTGTATTTTAAAATTTAAATGATTGATTTTTATAACTCAATAAGCATTTCTTTGAAACCTACCACATGCCCTTGATTGCACAGAACAAGAAGACTTCAGGAGAGTCCTGTATTGATTTGCATCACTTCAATAACAGATACTGTTTTCTTTTATTACCTAGTTTATGTTCTCACTGCTGTTCTTCAATATCAGTGTGCTCCATAATTTTATACCATATAATGTCTCAAGTTTGAAAAAAATAATACTTATGGACCTTGAAATATATCCAGTATTAAAACTGTCTACTACACAAGATAGCTCAGTGTAAGACTTTTCAATAATGTAATATAGTGCTACAGTATCACTCTGTCAGAAAACTTTTCTGTTGGAAAAATTACTGTTTTCCTAGACAACATTCTTTTCTTTTAAGCATATATTTCTCATTTGCTTAGCATTTTATATATGTCACCAGAGGCTTAAAACAAAGCCAAAGCCTCTTAAGTACATGGACAGAGAATTCTAAAATATTATTATTATTTTCTGAATTATTCAGAAAGTTAAAACTAAGCATAAAATATCAGCAGTTGTCCATTGGAGCTGGAATCATGTTATCTTTTTGATTAGTGAAAGAGTTTTTGCATAGTGTACTTTGAAATTAAAACCTCATGATCTTGAATATCCATGTTGACAGTGCCTTGAACATCAACATCCAATTCTAAGGTTTCTTGATGAAATACAATTTTGTAACTTTCCTTAAAGCAAACATAGAAAAAATAGAAAAGAATATTATGCTGCCTTGTATTTCCTTTCAGCTGTGAGACACTGTCAAATTACAACATACTAAAATTATTTTGTATAATTTTAATTATTAATAACTTTTCTAGAGATTTTGATTTCTTAAAAGTAATTCACTTCATTTATATAGGTGAGGAAAACTCATAAAACATTTGCACACATGTAGCACAAACTTTGGAATAACTATTTTATATACGTAAGTATAGTACATGAAAGGGTAAGCAGCAGCTTGTTTTTATCCAATGTGTAAGGGGTGCACACCCAAAAATATCTGTGGATTTTGCTCCATTAAATCCACCTGCCACAAGCATGAACCTGAGTCAACATAACTGGCTTATATCAAATATTCTAGTCATCTAAGGTATAACACAAATATGCATTTAATAAAAAATGATAATGGTCAAGTAGTATTGTGATATTCTTGATATAAGCATTTTGAAAGTTCCTAGAAACATGATGCAATGATATATCATAACAAGTATAATTTGTCTCTCACAGAAAAAAGATTTCCTTCTCAATACTGAGATTATATACTTACACATTTCTAGTTATGTAATTACTTTTCATCTCTTGCAAACCTGATTAACCGGTCTGCAAAACATCTTGTTTACAATAATTGATTCTATAAGCAAGCTTTTTCAATTTGATATTCAACTGAGAAAATAATGCAGACATTTAAGTAAGATAACTAAAAATCAAATTACAATGGCTTATAAGTATATGTAATTGTGTGAATTTTTCTACAAGTTTTAGTACACTTTAATATTTTTGGATTCATAGTTCATAAGAGAATAATGATCATTCTCCATACCTGTGAAAAATGTTAGCATTAAAACCTCATTAAATTTGCCTTTTCTGTTTTTTTTTTTTAAATGTATTTCCTTGGTTACGTGGATATAAGCAATCTGTCAGAGGGCTTGGGATATTAGAAATCCAAGTTTCTGTTTTGCCATATAATCTTATATTGTTTTTTAACTTTTTTCTTGCTCCATAAATTTTAATTCCAGTATCCAACTTGGCAGGCATTCACATATCTTGATTCTTTGTGCACCAGTGTCTAGTTTATATCTTCCTGTATTTTCTTCTAGTCTTAGATTTCTTATCTGCCTTATCACTTATAAGAAGAATTTGCTTTTTCTAGCAAGCCCATAGATTTGGGAAACCAAGCTTTCTAGAAAATATTTTTTGAATGTCTAATGTTTAGCACCCAAGTAGCATAAATTGTTGGGGTCCACAAACTCAAATGGCTATTTGTACCTACTTCCCTAAGGGGTGAATGGAGGCTTGGGATTTTAGGGGTCACCTTTTTGAGATTTCCCATTATTTCATTAGGGGTGGGCCATCCTCTCTCACCTACTAACACTAAGACTGAGATTAAGACTGAGACTAATGTGAAGACCACTAAAATTAAGACTAAAGCCACTAAGATTGAAGATACTCCAGGGCAAGATCCTTATTGGTTTAAAATCACCACCTGTCTCTGAGTAATCCAATAATTCCCTCCTCAGTCAATAAATGATGCTGTTCTGCCTCATGATCTTTTGTTCCCTGTGAACAACTGGTCAGCCCCTTTGCTTTCTATTTGTCTCCTGCTCTTTCTCACTAGTTGTGCTCTGTAACACCTCAAGGAGATAGGAGACTCGGTGCAGGGGTACTGGATAATAAATAACTTTAGACTTCTTATTCACTCATCTTCTATGCTCCTTCTAGATCTTTTACTTTCTTGCTTAAGGGAAATATCATTCCTCTGGTAATTTGGTGTAATCACTAGTTATTATCTTTGATTTTTATCCTTTTCTCATTTCTCATTATATTACAGTTATACTGTGAACTAGATCTACCTTAAATAATGTTACAGATTTGGACTCCTTTCCTCGCCTTCACTGCTCTCCAGTGGTCCAAAGTTCCATCATCTCTTACCAAGATAGCTATCCTGTTCCATTTCTCTGCCAGTGTCTCAGCCCCTTTTCTCTCCTCTAATTTCTCTGTAGGATACCATCTTTCCACTTTCCTCTGGGTCCTAGGATATAACTCCCTGACTGCAAGAATTTAATTTGATTTATTTAATAAACATCAACTTATAGTAGTCCCTGGCATATAGTTGATCCTCTGTAACCATTTGTTAAAAAGTAACTAAACCAATTTTTCTGGCCAGTAAATAGGTCTTGCAGACTTGGTCATTGCATAGAATATTATATTTCTTCTAAGTGTTCAATAAATCAGTTTGGTTCACTCTAGATAATAAAAATGGCATCCTTTCAAAGTAAATTAAATCCTGGAGGTATTCTATTATTTTAATACAACACATTACCAAATACCACTTCACAAATAGTTTCCTAAGTGGTAGCTAATTACTTGAATGTTTAACATTGTTATTATGAGTTATAGTCTTTCACATTTATAATTTGTGATAACTTCCATTGAGTATTAGTGATGTTTACTATTTTTGTATATTTCCTCTCTTTTTAAATCCAATTTCTACCTGCTTAGACTGTAGGTATGCTCACTAATCTTTTCTTATATTAAGGTGTGTGTTATTGACATGTTACCATACTTTCCTGACTGTTCAATATTGTCAATCAGTCATGGAACCTTTTTTTTTTTTTGTAACATCCATAAATGTCTTAGACAAACTCTTGCTCTTCATGTTTGAGTATCTTCAGTTTTCACTAGCACTAGTAGAAGAATGAGGTTAGAATGAAGCAGTGGAAATTAGGCAAAGTCTACTCTTTTAGGGCTATCGTTCCAGCTTCAGATATTTAGAGAAAAACACAGAAGAGGATGTGGGTTTATTTCCCTAAGAGAACCACTAATCATGCAAATTCTACTCTAAACCAAAGAGTGAAACAACTGTGCTCACTGTTTTTTCTAGCTGTGCTTCCCCAGCCCTTTGTGTATCTGCCTGTTTCACCATTTATCAGAGCCTGACTCTGCTGCTATGTTGTGGGGTTCTCAATTAGGCAGATGACTCTCTGTAACCCCGTGCATGTGACAGTGCTTGAAGTGTAGCAGCCATTATGGTAAACTTTGTCTCTATTGATTAAATTTACTTATCATACTTTTAACAATGATTTGTTCTTTTTAACATTTGCTATGATGATTTCAAAAAATCAAACTTGGTAGTAATTTTCTTTTATGCTTCATACCTTTTCTGTGCTTTCATTTTCATAAAAACAAAACAAAACAAAACAACAACAAAACACCAAGTTATTTTTCTAATTCAAATGGAAACAACAATATAAAAATCATTGTTATTACTTCATTGACATATCTTTCCTAAATGACATTGCACAGTAAATATTTTGAGTCATTTGTATGTGCAAAGGCTTGCACTATGTATTTTTTTGTTTTTGTTTTTGATTTTTTGAGACAGGGTCTCGGTATGCAGTTCAGGCTTGCATTGAACTCACTTTACAGCCCAGGTTGGCCTTGAACTCACAGTGATATTCCTGCCTACTCAGTGCTGGAATTACAGGTCTATACCACCACACCTAGCCCTGTAATTATGTATTGTGAAAAATACAAAGGTATCATAAAATATATGCTATCTCGACAGAATCTCAGCAGACACTGTCTGAAGCCCATCTGAGAGTATGTTTGTGTGAATAGTTATGTAGAAGGTAGTGACTGGGGTGGGGGTGTCCAGAGTATGGGACTGAAGTATGATCCCAACACTTTTTAGGATGTTTACTTGGTATAAATATTAATCCCATGATGAGCTTCTGTTATACGGTTATACAAGCATGTTATGCAACATGCTTGGCATGTTGATGAACAAGTCATATCTTATTCATAAAAAATAAATAGAAATGGAAATTAAACAAAGCCAGCATGATTTCTAGACAAAAGAATCAATGGCAGGGATTTGTAGATATTGCTTATAGATGTGTGCAAATTTCTAGAACTGGTAGATGTCTTGGAATAAGTTGCTGCAGAACAACACATGCAGTCCCAGTCAGTTTATTTTATCTGCTGTCTACAAGAGAAAAGTCCATTTCATGAAGAGATCAGGATGATCAGAACATGTGTTGAAGATTTTCTGTTAATTTCCAGCAAGGAATACAAAATCCATTGAGTTAAAAATACAATGCTCTTAGTTAGAATTAATCAATTCTGGTATTTTTAAAATACTATTATTTTGAGGGGATATCTATGGAAGCTTAATTCCCATACTAAGAGTGAGAAAAGTTCCTATAGTACTTTCAATTTTTAGGCCAAGATTAAAATTAAGTCTTTATATAATGTGCCTAACACAGTTGATGTCTATTGAGCCAATAGACATCAACTGCTGTTTGAATTAATAGCAGAACAAAGTAATTTTTGAATGAGAACATAGCTTCAAGATGTCAATAGGTAATGTTAGCACAATTTAGCCTGAAGATTTGCCTCTGGGCTTAAAAAAAAGTTGATAAATCTTAAAGTGGTCATTAAAGAAGGGTCTAATTGAACTGATGTTATAAACTGACTAAAAATAATGTCAGATTGAGAAAATTAATTGTTGCACCAAAGCTGACCTTAAAACTGGTTGCTTATACAAATGTGCACTATTTCAAATAGCATGTCTATGAATCCTTTATGACAGGTGATAATGAATGACTTATGTCCTGCATTTTGGAAGTTTGTTTATTGCACTTTATTTATGTGCTTCTTCAGAAAACCATCATACCCTTGTGTCCACAGTAAATTAACAAGAACTTCTACACTACATTTTTTAATCTGAAAAGCAAAGGAACTCTTCTTTTCCTTCAGCACAAGAGATTGAGCCCAGGTTCTCCACATCAAGCTACAACCTTTCTTTTAAAATTTTATTTCAAGGCAGGACATACCTAAATCCTTTAGTTGCCCAGGCTGTGTTCAAACTTGCCATATTTATACATCAGTGTCCCAGAATGTTAGTATCATAGGCATGAAAGTTAGCAAATAATCCCTTTTTTCTGAATCATACATTTCCTTACCAAGTTTCTAAAGACAAACACTATTAAAGTACAAGAACACAGGAAACTACCTTGAATTCTACTATAATACACTATTGATTTCATCAAAATAGAGACTTCTTTGATTCTGGAGATTAATGTAGCTTTTGATGAATTTTTTTCCAATTTGGTTTCTACATTACTTTTAAACATAAATGTGTGTGTATGTGTGTGTTCATATATGTTATGTGTGTGTACTTATAGGTTCCTATGTGTTGTATGTATAAAAGATTCAAACACTTTAAAATGTCCTTTTTAAAAAATTGATGTTTGAAGTATACCACGATGATAGTCATCATACCAGCTGGTGCACATACATAACATGTCTTAATTCCTTCTATCCCCTTCCCTTCTCCAACCTCTATCCTCACTCCATGTCTTGGTCTCCTAAACCTGTGCAAAAATCCTTTCAGTTCCTTTTATTTTCTTGCCATAATTTTAACTTTTATAATTAATCACTCTTATTTGGCCGAACAATGGGTCAATTGTATAATTATACATTACATATATTTATATATGAGTAATGATTGATGGGATTGCACTGTTCTGATTTTCACTTAAATTTCATTCTGTGTTAATTAGGCATGCATATTCTATTTTATTTTTTAAAATTAAAAATTTCAGCTTTTCTAACTATCAAATTCACATAAGTCACTTGATTTTATTTTTAATAATTTAGTTTTAAATATTAGCTACATTTGTTAAAGCATAATTATATATACATTTAAAAGAATTTCCTAGTGAATATACATTCTTTAATGACTATTTTTTCTTATTTTAATTTCTTTATTTAGTTAAAAGTGTTAGATGATTTATTTATTCATTATTACTTGATATTTAGACTCACCAAACATTATCATTTGATGGTATACACTGACAAAATGTTTAATGAAATCCATAGCAATCTATTTCCTTTAATGTAATTGTTGTACCAGTCTGGAAGAAATAAGAATTTATAAATGATTTACCTTTAAATTTGACCATGCCCTTAAAATTTCCTTTATATTTGTAATGATCATGGTGGAAGAGAAGGAAGTGAAGAACATCATCTTCTAAATAAAATTTTAAAAGTATAGCAAATGGAATATTATCTGGAGTCCCTTACATTCTGTTGTATATGACAGAAAAATGGAAGTATACACATCTTGTCTCAAGCATTGTCTTCAGCACATATTTAGAACCAAGAACATTGCAATTTTTCACAGCCTACTCACTCAATTCTAAAGTTCCTTCCAATCATTTTAGCCCCCAAACCTACAATTTAAATGAAAATATATATGGTAATTTTAAAGGTATCCTTACCAAAAAAAAAAAAGTCACTGGTAGAAAATAACAAACCAACTTATATAGGAAGATCACTAAATGCTGCAATTTTCTATGCTGCACTTAACCTTAGCTTTATGAAAGGGAGTCTTGATCATTTTCTTTGCTGCTCTTTATCCAGCACTGACACGAAGACTGGCAAACATAAGCCCTTAAAAAATATGCAATGAAAGAATCAGCACATGGATAAGTATTGTTGCTTCAAACTAATAAATCCATTGGATAAAATATTTAAATAAACATGAAATACAATCTCTGATATAAGGTTGCAAGTCTAGTACTTAAGCCAATGGTAATTGCAACCTGGGTGATCATTACATTAGTGTTCAATTACATCTAGAATAAATTACCACAGTGGTAATGACTTAACCAACAGCATAAATTTGCCTTCTAGCTCTGAAGTTCAAAAGTCTTAAGTAAGTCATATGGCACTGATGTCAAGATGTTGTCAAGTTTCATTTCTTCTGAAGACTCTAAAAGGAAATCTGTTTCCTGCATTTTTCAATGTTTAGTGATTGGTTACATGTCTTGGTTAACCTCTGCTTCTCTGTCACACCTCCTCCTCTGACTCTGATCCTTCTCACTTCCTGTTGGTGAACCCTTTGGGCCTCACTAGATAATACACTGTCACCTCTGTAGCTTGATACCCTTTACTCAATCCCATCTAGAGAACCATTTCTACTGTATAAGATAATAGAGTCATAAGGTCTAGGGACTTGAGTATGAACATTATGGGGTCTCATTATTCTATAGCTAGGAAAAGCATTGATGATAATCACGAATCACTTTCTAGGTTAGGGTTTCTCAAAACTAACTTCAGTTATCATCTACCTCATCTTTTCTAATTGAGCCAATTTTAGTTTTCATTCTCTGTCTGGTGACCAGTAACCTAGACACCATCACATAATATTAGTTCTATTTGTTCTTTCCTCTTATATGTTGGGAGTCACAATACCTAAATTGATAGGTAAAAAAGAAACCATATTAATGAGTTGTATACAATGTTGCAGGACCAGGAGACTCCAGAGAATGAAAAAAAATGTCCATAAGGTCTGCGCTGTCGTTGGTTTGTACAGTGTGCTTCTCCTACAGTGTTTTACCCTAATTCCTAAAAAAAAACAATCCAATCTTTTGGCCTCTTCATTATTGTCATGAATAATTCTGCAGCAAATTACCTCCACCAGCATAAATTAAATGAGACTTTATGTGTCAGGGCTGGCTTCCAAATTTATTTTCTCCATCCTTAGTTACACAGTATAGTAGGTCCGTTTTGTCCGATGAAACCCGCTTTTGATAGGCGAGGACAAATAGCAAAAGCTTGTGACAGTACATTTCCCATATGGCAAGACAAAGCTTTTATCTTTCTTTTACATTTTTGCTTTGTCAAAGTGTCTGTAGTTATGGAGAAAACCTTAAGCTCCAAGAAGATAAGAGACTGTATCTTTCAAGGACATGAAGCTTAAATTCTTTTGCCCAAGACAAATCGAAAGTAGTAATCTTACATAACAGTTCCACAGGATGTGCCCACAGGAAGATATGGTTAAAGTGACTGAAATCTATAATGTAGATAGATGAGGTAGGGAGGTCTCATTGCACAGAGAGTACAAAATACTTTTGCGAATTCTATAAAAAGTATAGGATCATATCACATATTAAAAAAGAAACTGAAAGGCTGTGGAATTTATATTCTATTATCAACCCATTTTGCATATTTGTCTGGTATGTAAATTAAATTAATCGCTCGCTTGCTTAGTACATAGTGTAAGGTAATCAAGGCTTGCTGAAGGTTGTGTGTGTGTGTGTGTGTGTGTGTGTGTGTGTGTGTTTTCCTGGGAATTGAATACAGAGTCTTCATGCTAAGCAACATTCTATGCCTTTTCTGTTTTTTATATTTTGAGACAGGGTATCACTAAGTCAATTAATTGCTCTTGTGGCCTTAAATTTGCAATCATCCTTCGACAGTCTCTCGGAGTGCTGGATTACAGGTAGGCACCATCACACCTAACTGACTGAATGCCTTGTACTGTGTTTCCAAGCTTCTCTTTTCCAGAGAGCCCATCAATTACTTTAGCATCTCGGCTTTCTGTGGTTGATATTGCTATATGTTGTTACCAACAGTGCAAGCAAGAACCTCTCCATTCTTATCCCCAAATGATACATTACGCTGCTGGAAGATGGAATAGGTAAACCTCCTAAAGTCATAGGTGTGGACAATGACTTTGTGAACAAAACCCCAACTGCAAAGAAAATATTACAAATAATCAACAACTGGGATCTTAAAAAATAACTTGTACAACAAGAGAAATCATTGATAGAGTGCAGACTCATCTCACAGAGTGGGAAAAAAAAATTGGCAGCTGTTTCTCAGGCAAAGGACTAATATCCAAAATATATAAAGGACTCAAACAGATCAAATCTTCCAAATATAAAAACCCAATCCCAAAATGGGCATCTAAATGAATGTACACTTCTCAGATGAAGCAGCACAAACTGCATATAAATATGTGAAAAAATGTTCAACATCATTGTCCTTTTGAGAGACACAAATTAAAGCAAAGCTGAATCTATCTCATGCCATAAAAAATGGTTATTATCAGTCAATCAACCCATAAGGAATGCTGGTAGAGGTGTGGGGAAAAGAACCCTTTTCCACTGTTGGTGGGAGGGTAAACTGATGCAATCTTGGTTGAAATCAGTGTGGAGATTCCTGAAAACACTAAAACCTAAAACTGGTTCCATTTTGCCCCCCAGTTATTCTCCTTCTTGAGATCTTTCTGAATGAATTAAAACCACAATATTGTGGTTTTAATTCATTCAGAAAGTGAGAAAAAAGGAAAAAAGTATGGAAACACATATTTTGTACATAAAGAGGGGAAAATGGAAGAATTAAGATAAGTCATGCATAGGTGCAAAATCCCTATGATGAAAGTGATCATTATATATATTTAAAATGTACCAATCAAGTTAATAAATTACAAAGAAATACCTGCTAGCAGCCTGGTAACTCTCTGGGGGAGCAGCAGGAATGAGTGGGCACCCTCCTCCCACAGCATTTTACCCTCTGAAGAAAAGTGTACATATACTCAGTTTCAAACTGAAAAAAAAAAATACACTCAATGGTAATTGTCAGCACCCAGTCCCAGAGAAATGAGCAAAAGAAGATTTCTTTAGGCAATCAACTAGCCAGTGTTCACACGTAATGATGTTAATATTATCCCTCTCCCTCATCCAATGCCTAGCATGCAATTTCCTGTGGACTTCAGTTCCTGACAGGCAGGGCTTTCAGCTTCTGGGACAATTGATTATGCAGTCTTATTGTCATCTTGCTCCAGCTCGCGTCTAAATGATTATCATAAGATGATTGGAGAGACTGTTAAGTGTCCAAAGCAACCGAGTTATTAGAGTTTCTTGAGAGGGAAAACTATTTCCTCTGTTTCTTGTGGATGAAGAAACTATTAAATTACTTACTTTTTTCAAGTTGGTTTTCAATAAATTTCGAGAAACATTCTAACTATAAAGTACTGTAAATGTGGACATGTATCTATGCTTGTGAGATAATCCAATAAATTAATTTTTAAAGGAAAAATAAAAACAAAGAGAAAAAATCAAAGGAGATACAAAAATCTTGTGTACCTTTTTTAATTGAATGGATTTGTATGTCTATAATGACTGAGGCAATTTTAGAATTAAAAGCAACTGGGAAAGAAATTTTAATTTTGACAACAGAGAAAATTGTTTACCGCCTATTTCTATAATTTAGGAAAGAGATTTCTGTTTCTTTTAGAGCTTAATTCCTTTGCTTTTATCTTCCTCCTGTATAATTCTGGAGGTTTAAATGTAGTATGGTTAGTGTTGTTTCTTGATTGTAGTCTTGTGATTATCCTGTGGAAGTAGGAGTCTTATTTACAAGCCTACGGGGACAGCTTAAAATAACTACTTTAAGTAGGAAAGCAAACTCAGTTTCCTACCCAGCTTTCTACTTAAATACGACAGAATCCTGCCAATGCCAATGGCACTGGTGATAAAATGGAGCAAAGAAGACATGTAGGACCTTGGATGCAGGAAGCAGGGATACAATCAAGCTTTTAAAACTTCTTTGGTAAGATGGTTTGTATTGCTTGACCTTTAAGATTTTTTAAAATACCTTTTTTTTAACAAAAATGGTGACATGATAATGATGAAGTAGTGTAGACTGGGACCAGATACTGGAAGGCTGCGTAAACCTTGCGCATGAACTATGCTATGTATAATGAATAGAACTGTCAGGAAATTTGCATTCGTTTAATTCAATAATAACCATCTTCTTTTTCAATTTAAAACTTTAACCTTTGTTTTCATCTTAATTTTCTCCCCTCCCTACAAAACATTTATCATGTCATTTTATTCACTCTTTTTTTCAAACCCTTCTGAAATATCAGATCATCTCCCCCGCCCACAAACACATATCCCCAGACATACCTGGAACAAAGAACTGTTTTTCTTTTTATTGCTAAATGACTTGAAATAATAAAATAGCCCTTTCTATAGTACAATTTTGTAAGAATGACATCCCCAGCACCCATTAGGAAGCCTCAATCCAAGTCACACCATTAGTTAACTTGCAAATCCACTGGGAGGTGTTGTAACAGGCATTGACCGTGTTGCCAAAGTAACCTCCAAGGTGAAAGCTTCGGCTTAATTGTTAACAAGTCACCCTCTTTACAGATTTATCAAGACCAAGCAGGATGATCCCCTTCTCAAGAAATACTCTTTTGTATGACTACTATGTATGAGACTATATATAAAATAAACTTTAATTCTGTGCCTTTTCAGAAACTCAGAGCTACAGGTATCTGGGGTTACAGGAGGGGAAAGAGGAAACAGAGGAAAGAACAAAGCAAACAAACAGATCGTGTTAACATAGCAGCAATACATTCGCAGTAAACTACTATAAACTAGCTTACATTCATGCAACAGTATCCATATGGTGTCTGCTCTCTGAGTTTATTATGTTGAATAAGTATCACTGAGAAAAGTTACCTACCCTTTGAAAAACTCAGGTGTTCAGGGGACAGATATTTAAACCTATAATCTTGTTTTCTTAAACAAAGGTGGCAAGATTTCATAAAAAATTACAATCTAGAAGCTTGCACTGAATTCTTCAAGGTGACTAAAATTTTATTGTGGATGGACTTGGATAGCAGCTGTGGTGGTGCCTGCTTGTAATCCATCAGGGGCTAAGGCAGGGGGAGCCACGTTCAAGGTCAACTGGGGCAACTAGTGACACTGTGAAAATAACATTTTTAAAAAAGCTAAAATGGAAGCTCAGAGTATTCAGGTTCACTCATATGAAGGGTCCTGGGTTTATTCCCCATTAACACACACACACACACACACACACACAAAGAAAAGGAAAAAAGATTGATTGGGGTCCTTGAGATTCTCCAAACTTAGTGATTAGCAAGCATATATAGATAAACAAAGGGCCCAGTATGTGATCAAGTCAGTCAAAGAACATATGAGTGATGAGGCAGAACACTGGTAGAGACAAGAGAAACTCTTATGAGCTTTTCTAGCTGTCTATTCCAAATTAATATTATTATTAAATTTTATCAAGACTAAGATGTGAATTAGCCACAAGGCAGCTATTCAACTCAGGTAGATTATCAAGTAAATTAACTAGATAAATTTATAGCATAATTAACCATTTGTCCCATTTCCTTGCAATGCAATAAAACCTACAGTTCAACAACTAATTAAATAGGATTATGCTTTTCAGAGGAGACATAACTACATTTGTCTTTCTCACTGGAATTAATGAAACTTCTCATTCAAAACTGTGCATTTCATTACCAAACTCAAATCCCAAGTGGGCAACACGATATTAGTATTTAAATATGGATGATGGTGCTGAAGTGTAGTCAGTGGTTGTGTTTTCTGTGATAAAAGTAATGGTTTCAATGGCTGTTTCTTATGTAAGTTAGCTGCCTACAACCAGCGCCCTTAGGGGAAAAATTCCGTTAAAGCAAATCAAATAAATAAACATGCATCTCACCGCCTCATCAGCATTTATCACTTTAAAATTATATTAGCATTCACTTTCTATGGTAGAAATGCAATTATTATTATGGATCATCATCAAAAGATCAATGTCTCTAGCTTCAGAAATAGATGTCTCTCTGGGTTTCGAATTAATCTGCTAGCAGGAGTCTGATATTACTTCAATATATTTCTATGAAAATATGTCCATGAATATTCATTCATAAGTGAGGACTTCTCAATTTAGATAGTTAACTCTTTACTATAGTTTCTTTTATTTCATTTGCCTAGTCACTATCCATTATTACCTTGCATTTATGTGGCAGCTTCCCTCTAAGGACCTCGAAGTACTGTAGTTTAATTGTCCTAAAGAAATGGTGTCAGGGTAGAGAGAAGGGAGGTAGAAAAATGTGTTTTCTGATTGTCTTAGGGAATTGGGAGATACTTAATTCTAATTCTGGCTGTGAGCCCAGACTGTAAGGCTATGTCTACACAAGTGAGGTTGTGTGAGATTTCTAAATTCCACTTCCACAAGCACATGTAAATTGGGTCTCATTTTAAGAAATTCACAACACTATTCTACTTGAGTCAATTCTCATTCTTGGATAATTTGCTCCACTCCAACCTCTCCTAACTGGGTACTGTTTAGAGATATTATGATATGGGGTAAGGATTGTATTATTCATGCTTCATCTATAGACGCCAAAGATGTTGCTAAAACTCTTAGAATGCACAGAATGTCCTAACACAAAGGCAATTTCCAAGGCTTAAATATCAGTAAGACTGATATTGAGAAACTAATCAAAGCCTTGATAGAGGATTTTTCTGATATTTACAGAAAAAAACTTTTCCTATTATTAAAAAAAAATGTTTAATACTTCATAACACTGGTAGATTCCACATATACTTCTTATTCTAGAGAATCCTCATTTGTAATAGGGAGCATTCCCAGACAAAGTGTAACATGGAAGCTAATCTGAGAAGTTCTCAGAAATAAAATCAATGTGGATCCTAGGTTTCTGTCATGGATTTAAAGTTATAAAGGAAATTTATTTTTCTAGTTCCCATTTTTATCTTGAGGGTCTGAAACTCTTCCCAACCTTTTTTTTTTCTGAAATCGAAGTAAGTGTTGAATGTTCCCAGAGCTAATCCATATCAGAAGTCTCTCTGTCTCTCTGTCTCTGTCTCTTACAATGAGCAAGATTGAATCCAATTATTGTAACTTCTTTAGATGCCAGAAAACCTCAATTCCCTCTTTAGTATTACAAATGAAAAAATACACTATCACTAAAGTTAACATAGAAAAGAACATTAGCATAGACATGTAAATAATCATCCCATGAAAGAACTTGCTGTTGAGTTGAACCTTTGATAGTGGACTCAGAGAGCATATTAGCCAGCCAGTTCCCTGACTGGGAGGACCTTACATCTTTTAGTGCTCTAACTATAATACAATACATTAATATGTAATTGTTTCATAAAAAATCATTTACAATTAACTTGCTCTGTCTTTCCCTCACCAGGATACTATTTCAGCTTTCAAATTTCCTGATTCATAAGGCTGGTTACTACATAATTCACAAGTAAAATGGGAAACTTAGTTGAGATAGTTAAACAGGACACATCAGTAAGTCCTGTGTCAATCAGGAATAAATTTAAACTGCTTCCAGAAGACTGTGACATTTGGTTATTCCAACTATAGATGTCTCAAGCCGCTCACCACTGGCACCTGCACTTGGATTTCTCTTCCTCTGTTTGAGATCACATCAGTTAATAACAGTTTCCTAAGCTTTTCTAGCCCTTGTGCTAAGAGCAATTTCCATTTGCACTGTGTATAACTAGAGAGTGCACAGACAATCACTTTTCCAGTGGCTGGAATGGTTTCTTCCACCTCTTCTGGGTAACTACTGATTTCCACTGTATAATGGGCACTACCACCACACCACAGATTTTCTGGATTATTCATGAAGTTAAAATCTATATAGTGAAGTATTTAAAAATAGGATGAAACTGCAACACTTCAATACAGTTTATGTGTACTACAGAGGTATTGCATATGCCCCAGCATTTTCAGACTTTTTTCTTTACATGTAGCACATACTGTAGATAAAAAATCAGGATAGATATTTCAGATTGACATATCAAATGTTTCCCCTCCTAAGTTAAGATTTTTTTTTCCTTTTCATAGATTAAGTTTAGGGTCCATGGTCTCTTCTACACTTTGTGTGTTTTTCCTCAAGAGTCTTCTTAGATACTTATGGAAATATAATTCCTATATGTTCCACTTCCCAGTAGTAAACTCCTCAAGACAGGTCAGTATACTAAAGGTTAACAGAGATAAGAATCAACCTAGAATTATTACTATATTATGGCCAGGAAAATACTGAATATATAATTTTAGAGATAAAAGAAAAAGCACCAGCTTGCCAGAAACCTCTGATTATCCATAAGTAAAAGATTCATTCCAAATGTGGTTGATTTGTACATTTTTATGTATTTCTGGCTTATTTATCTACTTGATCCTCCACTGATATTTTCTTTTGACAACTTCCTGAGAAAGTAAGAATTAAAACTTTTTATATCCACCTAGCATGGTGGCACATACCTATAATTCCTTTCTCCTTGGGAAGTTAAGGCAGGAGGATCACTATGAGTTCCAGACCAATAGCCTGAAATACATAGTGAGTCTCTCCTGTCTCTCTCACACACACATATTTTTATTCATTTGATTACTTAATATCCACGTGTCATGGACTGAATTGTAACCCACTCCATTTTCTACATTGAAATGCTAATGCTCAATGTGACTGTATTTGGAAAGAGAGTCTGTAAAGAGAGTTATTAATTAAAAAGAATTTTAAGGCTGGAGCCTCAATCCAATAAGCCTTGGGCCCCTACAAGAAGAGAAAGAGACATCAGGAGTCAGGGTAAATACAGAGAAAGCTGTGTAAGGACACAGTAAGAAAGAATCTATTTACAAGCCAGAGAGAGACATCAGGAGTCAGGGTAAATACAGAGAAAGCTGTGTAAGGACACAGTAAGAAAGAATCTCCTTACAAGCCAGAGAGAGACATCAGGAGTCAGGGTAAATACAGAGAAAGCTGTGTAAGGACACAGTAAGAAAGAATCTCTTTACAAGCCAGAGAGAGACATCATACGCAACAACATGCTGGAAACTTGACCTGGGACTTCTGACCATCCAAAACCATGAGAAAGTCAGTTTCTATGGTTTGAGTCATCTAGCCTGTGAGAGTCTACGATGGCCTCCTGAATAGTTAAATATACCATGGCAAGCTACTGTTACTCTTTTAGTTTCTTCTATGTCCTGGATGGGGGAAATAACCCATGTTATGACATCACCTAGTATAACACCACCATCATTAGGTGATTGTCAGTTAATTTCTAGAGAAGGAATGTTTTCTTGAGTGTGAGTGATTCTTTGCTGCACTATTTCCACCATTCTTTTGCCATGCCATTAAATATCACATTGCTCAAATAATTGGAGCGAATCATGTGTTTTTTATAACCACAGCCTTGTTTATCTGTTATGTTTATCTAAATTGGGTTGCTCATTCAACCTTATGTATACTTTGTAACTTTTAAGGACTTTAAAATGGCTTTAGGCAATTAACATTTTGACAAAACTATTGGCTTCTAATAGAAATGTCTCCAATGACTTAATGATACCTGGCCAACTGCTTAAATTTCTAATTACATATTCTTTGGAGTATATAGGTAGATCAGTGCTTAAAATCTAATGTATTCATCTAATTATTTCTTTTAGAAAGAATACTCTGTTGGGAGGGCACATAGCATATGCATTAGATCTCCATTATCTTTGTCCAGGTACAGCATTTCCCTGTAATGAGTGAATTAGGCTTAAGCATTTGGACAGAAGTACTATCTTGCTGTAAGATAAGGCCAATTCACTTCACTGTGAGAATAAAGAAGGAGAGGACTATTGTAAAATTATTTAAGAGCAGAGAAAATGTCCTTTTTTATGCAGAATGTAAAAGAGCAAAGGAAAAACTGAAATAGACACAAGAATGAAAAATAATCTTTCTTAGCATGATGCCTATAGCAATTGATGAGGCAGTATTGCTAATGAGTTCCTTAGAGGTGGCACGACTGAAGCATATTAAAAATCAAGTTAGGTGAAAACTAATCGTGTAGCTTTGCCTAGAATTTCATTAAGACTTTTCTGGAAAGATGTGACAAATATGCATGTATTTATGTGACATAGACGTCAGCTTCCAGAAGCTTCGACAAGAGTAATGGAGTGGGGGATTGGAACAACAATGATAACAATAGATTTCATTAATTATGTGTCTTCTAGATGCTAGGTACTGTACTGGGCACTTTATGGCATCATGCTATGAAATATTTGCAATACTTTTAGGAAGTAGGAATTATATTGGATCTCTTCTTAAAGCTAAAGAAGATAAGGTAAAAAAATAATTAGGACTGACTCTGTCT
This sequence comes from Hydrochoerus hydrochaeris, assembly GCA_004027455.1. Classification (NCBI taxonomy): domain Eukaryota; kingdom Metazoa; phylum Chordata; class Mammalia; order Rodentia; family Hydrochaeridae; genus Hydrochoerus; species Hydrochoerus hydrochaeris. The sequence goes on from PVLA01002062.1 coordinate 88,524, forward strand.
AAGATAAATTTGAATGGAAAAGCCACAATTTTAATGCTCATACAGCCAAGTACTTTCTAAAAAGGAAATTAAATAAGTTCAGTCACTAAGCATATGTTGATCACATACTCAAATTTTTCAATTTTGGAAAAATTCAGAAATGTGTTTTTCAAAAGTAACTTTCTGGGAAAAACTTGTTTTTTTAGAATTGGGTAAGTTATGCTTTAAGGAGAATCATATTCTGTGATCCTCCCAGTGTTATGAGAAACTTGGGGGATTCTCTACACCTCAAAAGTTGATACAGATAATGTATTTATATATTTGGCAACATCATCCAGAAGTGTGTTATTTAAATGCTTAGAAGTTATTTATTAGAATTGACTATTTGCTGCCAATGTATTTGCTTTATCAAATTTTTACATTGTAGAGTAGGCTGTCTCAGAGAAAAATGACAAATGGAAGGCAATACAGTTGAAATTGACTTACCATGAAAACTCTTCATGGCATATAAGCCCTCTTTACAATATGGCATCTTTTATTTTCTAATCATGTTTCCATTCCTTTCCCCAAAGACACTCTTTTATTTCTGCAGAGCTGAACTACTTGGAGCTCTTCATATGTGCTATGTTCTTTATTGCTTTAGGTTTTATTCAGTTTTCTCCTTTGTTCTTGAACAACTAACCAATCACGCTGCATTTCTGGCCCAATATAAAACTATGTTCTGTGCAGCATTGTCTCTGGGCCAAATGCCTACTTAGTGCCATTTTTTTCATTTGTTTCTTGCATTCCTTTAGTACTCTATGCATACTACTATCGAGAGAGAGAGAGAGAGAGAGAGATCGAGAGAGACAGACAGACAGACAGAGATACAGAGAGAGACAGAGGCAGAGAGACAGAGAGAGACAGAGACAGAGAGACAGACAGAAAGAGGCACTACTATTGCTATTATTTAATTTTCACAATTATACTGCACAACAAACTATCCCCAAACTCAGTAAATGACATTAAGATTTATTCCACCCACATATCCAAAGTGGTTGTGTCAGCTTATTTATGAGAATACTAGGTGGACATCTTTAATAAAGGGGAAAAAAAATCTGTGCTCTGAGGTCTGGGCTATATTTCTCTGGGCAAATGTTATAACGAGATCCTCTATCCAGACATGGGAAAGCTGGCTGAATAAGTCAGTTTTGTAGAAGTAACTGATTAGTTCTTTATCAGTTGATGATTGCTTTGTTCTCTGGAATGGCTTGCTCTGCTATCTTTGGCTACTTCTAATGAGGAATACTTTTTCCAGGTGATGGGACACCCTAAGTTCTCAAGAGAATTAGTCAGCATATATTGTTTCTGGGAGTTTAAAGTGGTACATTCAGTTGAAAAATCATTTGACACTATCTATAAATTTAAACAAACACACTCTTACTAAGGTTATCCTGCAAGCCCTTTCCTAAGAAACCTAAAAATATAGAAGGATATGTCCTGAAATCACATGTACAGAAGCATTCATAATGGCTTGCTTCATAATTGCCAAACAAATAAAAAGACTCACTCCAAACTTTCTTGAATAGAATTCATGTCTTTAAGAATCATGGTGAAATAAGACAATGGAGATGAATTTGTAATTAAAAAGAACTACTCATGCATTCAACATCAAAAATATTAAGATCATTATGGTAGGAAAATAGACAAACAAGAATAAATACTGTATAATTTTATTTTACATTTCTCTTGGTGCACATGCCCCCAAGATACATGACAAAGTCCAGGAATAGATATATTTGGTGAAGCATTTGAATATTTTCAGCTTGAAAAAAATGAATGGCTTAATCAATGTAATATCTAACTAGCAATTTATAAATTGTACTGTTATTTGGCATTTGATGATCGAATAAAATTATTAAACTTTATAAGCTCCTGTCTATTTGAAAAAGTTAAAACAATTTTCAATTACTATTTTGACTGGCATATTTAACTTTTATTATTTTTATAACAATCTGTCACATTTTTTAAAACTAATGATATAACTGACAGTATTCTATGCATTTACCATGTACAAGTTGAAGTTTTGAAATATATGTACATTGTAGAATGAACTGTAGAATTTATCTAATCAACATGTATATCACTTTATACAGTAATCTTTGTGGTGAGAACATTTATCCATTCCTTGCAAATGTTTTCATAGCTATACCATTAACTATACATAGTCCATTGTACAATAGATATCCTGCATTATTTTTTTTAACTGAAAATGTATGTCTTTTGAGCACCATATTTTCTGATCTCCTTCCATCTATCTGTTTACCATAATTAAATGTTGAATGTTAAAAGTTTTTCTGTGTATTAGGTAAATTAATTGATTTTACTCTTTTGTTCCATAAAGTGGTGAATTACATTCACTGGTTTTCTAATATTAAACCATTGTCCTGCTTCTAGGATAAGTTCACGTATATCAGAACACTGTTTATTATTACTGTTATATACTTATTTTTTGTTTAGAAATATTTTATTGTACTTACATAGACTACTGGCATATATTGATTTATTTATTTATTTTAGATTTTATTTCTTAGAGCACTCTTAGGATTAAAAAAAAGCTTAGCAGAAATACAGACTTCACATATATCCCTTACACACGTAGGGATAGCTGTGTCTGTCATTAAAGTTTCATTTCAAAACAGTACATTTATTATGGTTGATTAGCTCAAACTGACAGTTTATGTTCTCAAAGCTCATATTTTATATTATTGTTCAGTCATGGTGTTATAGTTTAGGGCTTTTAACAAATGTGTAATGATAGATGTCCAACATTAAAGAAAAATCATATAGAATGATTAGTGCCCTAAGATCTTCTAACTTCTATGTGTGTACATCTTCTATCAGACTGCTGGGAACCAATGATTTTGTTACTTTCTCAATATTTTGTCTTTTTTAGAATGTCATATACTTGACTCACACAGTATACAACCGTTCTAGATTGGCTTTTTTCATTTAGCAGTATGAGCTTAAGTTTTCTCTATCACTTTTTGTTGAATGATTGTTCATTTCTTTTCAGTATTGAATAATATTCCATTGTATAGATTATACATAGTTTATTTTTGAAAGGTATCTATCTTCTATAAATAATTATGCATGGTTTTTTGTATATAGGAAATTTCAGTCCATCTGAGTAAATACCAAGAATGATTGTTCCATAGTATGATGAGTGTTTAGTTTTATAACAAACTGTCAAAATCTCTTCCAAGTGGCTAGACAATGTTGTGTTTCTAACAGGAATACAATCAGTTACTCTTGCTACACATACTTCCAAGTATTTCATGTTACCAGTGGTTTAGATTTTACTTATTCCAATGGTTGTGCAGTGGTACATTGTTGTTTTAGTTTACATTTGTACTGTTGACTTTACATGTTTTTCATTGTGTAGTTTTCATCTTATATTTACAGTAACAACTGCAAATTTTGTAAAATATTATGGAGGGTTTCTCATTTGTATTATCTGAAATAATTTACTAATGATTTTTAAATTATTTTCTCATTTTCATATAAATAAAATTTTATTGCTATTATAAGCTGCAACTTAATTACACTTATTTTTAAAGTAAAAGTTAATTGATGTTCATTAGATTTGGTAACCAGACACTCTCTACTAACTTTGTTGTACTTTCTGTGTATCCCAATTTTCTGTAATAACATGTTTTAATGTACAATTTGAGATTTCAAGAAGATTTTTAGGTTTGCAATTAAACAGAAACAAAAGTTAAATTTTGTAGTATGAGAAACTGATATGAAGTTAAATTTCATGGATTCAATCATAAATCCAAAGCTTTTGATTGCCATATGCATTGACATGATGGATTTTTATTTTTATTTTCAAATACTACCAAACATTCACCACATCAAAACAGGAAAAGAAAAATAGACTTCAAGAATATTGATACGTAAATACTGAAGAATGCAAATTACTTGTTGTCAATTAGATGGCAAAGCATTGTTACTTATGGCAATACTTAAAGAATAAAATATACATACCACCACAGTACTCAGTACACATCAACATGTCTCTAACCTCAAGAATGTAACAATCATAAATATCTTAAAAATTAAAACAGAATAATCCATCACAATGTGAAATTAAGGATCCAACTAGTGACTTTCCAATTTCTCATTTTTTATCAGTACATAACTGTGCCTATCTGGGTGAGAAGACATTTTCCAATGTAGAATACATAAAATCTCATTACGTGTCAACATTAACAGATGTAAGTCATATTTGCAATCAATTCTGATAATAGAGAACATTAATTTTGACCTGTAATTAAACAAGCTTATCTCACCTCTCAAAATATTCATTCTTCTCTTCAGTAAATCTATGTTACAAAAACATTCTGAATCAATGTCTTATTTTGAAACTCCACTAATGAAACTGATAGAAATATGTCATCTCTACTTTCATATTGGTTCTTATAATTTTTGTTTCCTTTTTTGTCTGCAAAGCCTGGAAGACTTGTTTTCTGGTCCCTTCATAAAAAGACATCATTGGTGGTTATTTGAAATATATGACAGTTTCTCTTTTCCAAAATAAAGCTTTGATACTACTACATCCAAGTATTTTAATTCTGCAGGTGATTTTAAGCCAAAAATTAAATACACATTTATTAGTTCATTTTTATTTCAAACATTAGATGCAGCCAGGTCTCTGTGTTTCTGTTTCCTTGTCTGTGCTGTCGTTCCTTCTCTTGCCACAGACCATCCCATTCCACCTCTTTAGAAAACTTTCTTCTCTACACTGCTTTGCCAACATCTGCTACCTCTTCTCTTAATAATAACAGCCATCCAGCAAGTGTGAGGGGACTGCTTACTGTATTTTTAATAGTTGTATGAAGATGTCTTTTGCAGACAGTAAAATTCACCCCACAAAGTGAAATCCAGAGGTTTTCTGTAGGTCCATGGGTTGTGCAACTATTTGACACAATCAATTTTACATTTTTATTTCTCCCCCTATGATCTCCGTACTGCTTAGTTTGTATCACCTTGTCCTCCATCTCTTCCAGGCCTAAGCAGCTGTCTAATCTGGACGTTTCCTTGGAAAAATCAAATTTTTATTAGTACATATTTTCAGTAAATGATGCATACATTCATCCTGATATATACACACAACACTGAATACTTTTTACTTCTCATTCTCCTCCCATCCTTCCCCTCATCCTCCATCTTAACTCACATTTACCTGATGATTATATAGGTTGAGCAACTTCTCATATTCTTTTTGGCCATTTTTAAGTCTTTCATTTTATTTTTTTGAGAAATGATTGTTCAAGTCCTTTGATCACATTTTAATTGTGATACTTGCTTTCTGCTATTGAATCATGTGTGATATTTATAAATTTCAGATATTAACCATTTGTCCTATATGTGCTTTAATTTTTTTTTAAATTTTAAAGATAGTAAAATCCAATGAAACAAAACAGAACAAATCCAATCAAAACAAAACAGAAAATTGGTAGAGAACTTCAAAGCAGGATACCAGGATAACAACAATAGCTACCATGGTATATCTAGACATCTTCACTATTGTTGTCCATTCCATCAGGTATAGCAAAATCAGGCCAAAAACAAACAAACAAACAAAAAACTATAAAACCAATCAAAACAGAATATTGAATAAAAAAAACAATCAGAATAAAGAAAAACAATGAGAACAATACTGGATTTCAAAGACCAGAGAGAAGGAAATTCCCCAAAATTGCCCTATGGCATACTGTCATCTTCCAAGAGATGCTCAGACCACTGGCCCCAGACAATATGTGCATTAGTTGTATTATGTACCTTAGTTTGTATCAACTCATGCTGTCCCCCAAACCAGTGGGTTGCTTAGGAGGGGTGGGGAGGTGGGAGTATGTGTTTGATTCTCAGCCTGCACACCAGTAGACTCACAGGAGGCACTAACTTTTCTCTCCCTGGAAGCCCCAGTTTGCATGACTTACCAGAAACCTGGATATTTGACATCTTGTTGGATCCTCTCAGTCCCAGCATGGCCAATTCTCTGGAGATGCTGACTTTTCTTTCCCTGGAAGCTGAGCGGCTTCTAAAAGTAATTTTTCCCACTCCACTGGATGTCTTTTCATTTGATTGATTTTTCTCTTTTGCTGTGCAGAAACTTTTTAGTTTGATGTAGTTCTATGTTTATTTTTGCTTTCATAGCCTGAATTTTTGGTGTATATCCAAAGAATCTCAGGACCACTGTCAAGCAGATTCTCCTCTATGTTATCTTCTAGGAGTTTTCTGGTTGCAGGTCTTACAAACAGGTCTTCTGTCCATTTTGAACATAATAAAAATATAGTTATTCTGTTTCTGTGAAGAATGTCACTGGAACTTTGAGAGGAATTGCATTAAATCTTGATGGGAATAAGGACTGATACAACTATTATGAAAATGAATATGGAAGTACCTAAAGAAATGAAACAGAGTCATCATCATAAGACTACTTCTGAGTACCCAAAGGAGACTAAATCATTATTCTATAAAGATCACTGTACGACCAGGCTTACTGAAACAACATTCCCATAGGGAACAAATCAAAGTGTCTCTTGAGTGATTAAAAATGTGAAACATAAAACATAAATCTAGTAATATATCACAAAAACATAAATATAGTAATATATCTTCTCATTTGAGACAACATGAATGTGCCTGGAGAAAATTATGCTGAGTGGAGTACAGCAGAGACAGAAAGCAAAATTTACACCATCTCACTTATTTGTGAAAAAGAGAGAAAAGGAGGAAAGAGGCTGGGAGGGAGAGAGTGAGAGAGAGAAGAGAGAGAGAGAGTATCTTTTAAGAAAAACAACGTCTTCTAGCCTTTATTCTTAAGAGAAAATTTTTGCCTAGACTTCAAAAGTTAGTTTCACTCAATATAAGGAAAGGTTTTCCTTCTGTCTTTGGGTTTGCAGTGCCACTTTTCCATTGTAACTGTAAAGTCAACCATACCTTCCTTGTAAAACATTACAATATTTTCAGCCTGAACCACTATAATGAGATTATAGAAGAGTCGTCAAATATATCAACATATCTGAAAATTTAATATGTTTGTACTCTGAATAAAGAAGCAGGATTTTTACCACATTTTTATTTAAACACATATAACTAAGCAACAGTGCCTTCCAGTTGTGTACTCACATGCATGCACAATTTAAAGTGATTATTAGAATTATGATATTGCAACGCACTTTGAGATATGTTGTTCCATTTTGTTTGACTAATAGTATGAAGTAATAGTATGAAGATATACATGGTAGATTATATTTTTCAAGAATTCATAAATCACTCCAAATATGTTATAGACAGATGAATTCCCCTTGGTTAACATTCTATTAAAAATAACAAATTAAGTTTGAGAATTCCTTGACAATATTTAATGTCTTGTGATCAGATGGAGATGTTTGACTAAAAGGGCTACTCTGTCCTGAGATGGACATTTAAATGTGTTTCAAAGATAGTACCATGATAGTCATGCTTAAATACTATATGTAGCTTTTGTTCTTAAGTTTTCTCTGTAAAACTATATAACTGTTGCTTGTTAGCTTTCTTCAGGGATTCAACAACTAAAACAACCATGATTGGTAAGGAATAACCATCCCCTATCTATACTTTATATTTCAAATTGCTTGCTATTCAGGTAATTAAATTCACTGCCCCCACTGCAATATTAAGGTCCCTGATCTTCTCTTCCGGGTGTGCATTAATTACAGTTTTGAGACCAGACTAGAAAGGTAACTGGGCTAAGAGAACAATTAATGTTTTAGCCCTTGTTCTCCAAGGTTAATGAAGACCCAGAGAGCCTACAACTTTGGTGAATCATTCAATATCCTGAGCAGGGAGACAGCTGGACCTCAGAGGACAAGAATTAACAAGCATACAGTGTATCAAGGTCACCAACAGGAAAGTTTTCCGTGTTTTCACAGAAATCAGCAAGGTTAAGCAAGGCTGTGACCCATCCTGATAGCTGACACTGACAGAGGAGCTAAGCGACTCTTTACATGGATCCCAAGTAATATCTGAGGAATCTTATCTGACTGTGATAGACAGCAAGAGGTTAATTATGATTAATGCCAGTCTCATTTTAACTTGATTTTGAACACCAATCAGAAAAGTATAACCAAAGGTATATAAAAACAATGCCATGATAATAAAAACTCAATAAATATCTTTACATTATTTCTGTTCATCTTATAGCTACAACTAGATGGACTTATGACAAGGGATAGCAGACATGTAGATAATCTCCATCAGTAGAGGGGTTTAAGACCCAAATGGAAGCTAGATGAAAAGAAGGCCCCATTTCCCCCAACTGCAAAAGTATCAGGAAGGGGAATTACAGACAGATAAATGAGGTAGAAATACAGTTGATGGTCAGATAGAGCTGGGCTCTCAGGAATCAGTGATGAAGTAGAAACTGTCACTGGAAGTACATTTGAAGAAGATTAAAGTCACTGTGGCCAGATTTGAATACTTCTCTGAGGAATGAATGGAGGCTTGGGGTTATTGGTACTACTCTTTTAAGATTTGCCATTACTTCATTAAAGATAGGCCATCATCTCTCATCCACTAAGACTAAGACTAAAATCACTAAGAATAATATAATACTAAGACTACTAAGCCTAAAGACAAAACTAGGACTGTGGTTTATCAACCAAGGTTAACAGTATCATCTATGTACCATTGTTACTGTTAGAGCAATACTGCCCAATACTGGAAGTAAGTATACTTGCAATCTTACTGGTTGATTATAATTTTGATCCACATTATTCCTGCCTCATGATTTCCTCTATAAAACTTATTGGAGATATGGACTGGGTAGCAACCCATTTGGGACCACCCCTTTCTCTCAAGAGCTATTCCTAATTCCTGTTCTTATTCTCTAGTAAATTTTCCTACTCCCCTCAAAAAAACCCCAAACAAACAAGAAAACAACAACAACAACAACAAAAAAGCAGGAAATGAAACCCAATGCTTTCTAGTTCTGGCTGCACTATTTATACTTAAATTATATATTAACAATAGAATATCTACAGGGCTATGATTGGATATAAACTGGATTTTTATTGCATACTTGAATGCACTAATAGATGAAGAATTATCTAGAAACATAAGGGTACACAGATAAATACATGTATATTCAGGAAAAATCTCATTTTCAAATGCTGCTTCAATGTGATCAGAGTAAGGAATTGTTCTATTACTTCAAAGTTAAAACTCATTGCACTTCTCTTTCTCAGGAGCTGGCTAATTCAATCATATCACATAGATTATTTTTTATCAGTTTTTAATTTGTTTAATTTTTGTGAGCTGGTGGTTTAGAAAATTTCCCATTTTTCATCTCTAAAACTACAGAAGGAAGGCCATGAGCAATTCTTTCTCTGTGTCATTTTCATTTCAATATAGATTTTATAGTTCATTACCTGTCAATCAGTTTTAAATGGGTAGTATTCATTTTACCATGTTCTGTAAAACTGTTTTATGCTTCTTTCAATGTCTTACATTCATTCCAGACTCAGCCTTATTTATTTCCCTAAGAGCTGTAACCATCTGTAGCTGTGCACATTTGAAGATGTATTTATTTTAGCAAATACAATATTATGCTTTATATGGTACCTTCATTTGGGAAATTTATTCAACCAAGTGCATACTGAGGAAGCAATAGTGGGGAAATGCTTTATCTGTGAAATACCATTTTATGCCCTATATTTTTATTCATCTCAAACTTCAAAGGATATAAGTTCAAATACATTTTAAGATACTGACACTGCATACTTCATTACCTGATTATTTATAATTAAATAAAACATAATTATATAGATAACATTCATAATGCTAAGGCAAATAAATTTTGAGCTTCTAAATTTTTACATAAATTAACACTTCAATACATAGTGAAAGGAAAATGATACATGTTTTAAAACTTAGAACACATTTTTGACAGTGATATTTTCCTTATTTTCACTGTCATGCGTTTTATTTCATTTGACAATTTTTCTTCAGTAAACAAGTATTCACTTAATTTCTCTTTAAGAAATACCAGTAACTTTGAGTGTTCTCTTAAAAAACCTGCATAAGTCATAGAAAAATGTGCATCAAGCATTAATTAAGAAAGGTACAATTTTTTTGGAAGAGTTTTTTTTTAGTTTTGATAAATTAAATAATATAAGGATTCATTTAAACAGTTACTCATCCCACTCTCTCTGAAGACATACCTTCCTCACATACTTTCTGTGACCTAAATTAGAAGTTAATCTTATAATAGTAATAATTTGTATGATATATCAGTAAACCTGTTATTAAGAAAAATGAGCAAATTCTCAACTATTACTTACTAATTTTCTTTATATAAAATTTTCCACCATTCTCAACCTAATACTTACATTTAAATAATTTGTATGTTTTACTGAATAACCTAAGCACACTGCTACAGTGTGCTTCCCACCATTTAACCTAAAATTTCTTCTGTTTCCATTTTAATTAATTTTTGCTTTTACAGATTTCTTGAGAGAAAAAGATTTTTTTTTACTCTTCTCCAAGTGTTCTTCTCATTTTCTCTTTACCAAATACCTAATTATCTTTTCATAATTTGCCAGACACACTATTTTTAAACTCTTGTGCTGAGTAAACATATCTGACATTATCACTCTTTGTCATTTATGAGAGACATTAAATTGTTGTGTTAGTGAACTTCCTGTTTCTATGACAAAATGCCTGATACAGTACTTTTAAAGGAAGAGAAGTTTATTTTGGCTTATGGTTTCAAAGTCAATGGTTGATTCCTCTGTTGCTCTAGGATATGTTAGCACATTACAGCATGGCAGGAGCGTGGAGTGGGAACATCTGCTCACCCATGGTAGTCAGAAGGAGACAGAATTTCAATGTCATGCCCCACTCACTCTCACCACCCACTTCCTGACGGTAGTCCCCACTTTCTACATGGTACACTCTTCCCAACAGCAACATAAAATAGTGACCTAGTCTAAGACTCATGATTTTTGGGGAACATTCAAGGTCCAAACTATAGTAAATGTCATTTATCCTTCTTAGTCTAAGGTGTTCATAATCTCTCAAGTTCAGTTTTAGGCTTAGCATTTCCCTGACATCATTCCAGTTTCCTACATTTATTTTTTATATTCTCATTTCAGGAAATCCATTTCTTATTTTCCCTTATTCTTTAAAATGCATACCAAATCTGTATATAAATAAACCTAGTTAACTTCATGAATTTGTCCCATTTTGCATTTATGAATGATTTTGTTTGAGGAAATTGTGTAAAAAGTGTTCTAGGCCTGTGTGGCAGGTATTAAATCTTTGTATGTATTACCTTAATCTGCTTTGCTTTTTTCTCCTTTGGTAAATACTTCTTAAGAAAAATATTTCTTTAATAGAACACATCTAAGCAAATACTTTAATGCTATGTACATAGAATGATTCTGGTAATGACTCAACTTTTTCTAAATGTGTATCAAGTTAAATAGTCTACCTTATTGAAATATCTACTTCCCAACCATTTAGACTTCTTTACTTATTATAATATTTAAGTTCCACAGAAAAATCAATACAGAAAACATTTTGTTTCCTATATTATTATTATTCCTGAAACTCTGAAATTCCATTGTTTCTTTAACTATTATGAATTTTATTTTTATAGTACACAGTAAGGAAAAGGGAAGACTCTAAATTCTTTGATAATTTAGACACAAAAAACAAAGTTAATACCAAGGGAACTACACATTAATATTGCATTTTCTTTATTTTACAGTATATGGTTATTTAGAAGTTAACATTTTGTGCAGTTTTGGCTTGGTCAAATTTGAATTATATAAATAAAATATTTTCTTTTTCAAGGATATCCTTTGGGTAAATACTGCTAAAAAGACTGTTGTCTCAGAATATGTGATTAACAGTAGAAGCTAAGACATTTACAAATGTGAATTCTTCTTAATCTATGGATTTCCTTATCTCTCAAGTTCATTTTCAAGCCTAGCACTTCCCTGAAATCATCCCAGGTACCTAATTTTATTCTTTCCATACTCTCATTTCAGGAAATCTATACTTCATTTTTCCTTCTCTTTTAAAAATACATACCAAATCTATACATGAATAGATCTGAGTTAGGAAAAAGGTTGTAATTATTTGAAACCTCTTTCCATAGGGAGTACAACAACCAAAACAACAGAAACTCAGATGACTATATGCCTTATATCTTTGGAATGTTACTCTAGAGTCCTTTTAGAAAGAGAGAAATAGTTTTGGGACTGGAACAACATTGAACCAAAACTGCAGGCTGATATCTTGAGATTTAACATAGTGAAGAAAAAATAAAATTGCTTTTTTCCATCTCTGAAAAAGAGATCTGAAATCAAAGAACCAAAAAAGTGTGTCGAAATGGCATAGAACTCATTTCAAAGCTTGGGAACAAACATCAATTCACAGCTGCGTGATTGAGGCAGGTACTTAGGGCATCAATTGCAATGTGGATTCCAGATAAGCAACAATTATTAGTTAGCATAAGGATGTTCCAAATATAACAAAGACACACTTAGTGTTTAGATAGTTCACTGTGTGTCTGAAACTCAAATTTAAATAGGCACCTTGTACTTTTAATTTAATATATCTGGAAATTTTAGACCAGACTTAGGCAAGTATGCTTTAGTATATCTACAAAAAAATAGCAATAACACTAAATAGAATAGACACTGTGAGATAAGCATGAATGTTGCATAAATGCTCATACAGAGAATCACAACTGTATAGAAATATTTGGGTTATAGCAAGCATAAAATAATTCTTACAATTCTTATTTAAGAAATCATTATTCTAATAATACAATCATAAAGACCTTGTATTTCTTTTCCCTGTATAGCAGTATTTTTTTCCTCTTGGGCTAGTTAGTCCTGTTCCTTATTTCTGATGAAATTTAGACAATTTCCATCACTGCATGATTATTTCACATTTGCATTTATCCAGTCATTAATTAAATATTCACCTCCTTTAGTTGTCTTGATGTAAATCTTGATTTAAAATTAGATTTCTACTTCTCTCTGGCTTAGTTTGTTTTCAGTAAAAGCTGGTACAGTGAGCTCCTTTAACATCCATTTTTTCTTATCATTTACCCTTTGGTTCTCAATCCTTTTTCTAACAAAATTAGGCAATGAGAAGGTAGAGATGAGATATTGGAAGGAAAAAAAGAGAAAGATAAGAGGACAATGAAAGATCTCATTTGACCAGTTACTGAATTTTGTTATATATGCTATGAGATCTATTTCTGATGGTCTCTCACCTTGAGAAGTGTTTATGTGATTATCACTTTTCTGACAATTTTTAAAAGCTATGCACAACTGCTACACTCAAAAAACATATGTATCTGAGCAGCCTACATGCTGATAAGTGAATAAAGAAAATGCAGGACGTACACATGGTAGAGAGCAATTGTAGGGGAATAGGTACAGCTTTAAGCCATGATGCTAAGTGAAATAAATCAGACACAGAATTTTAAATATTGCATAGTATCTCCTTTATCAGAAATACAAAAGATAGCTAATTTAGGACCAAAATAAGAGATAGATGGTAGAAAACAGAGATTTTCTGGAGATGGGAAAGATATTTGGGGATGGAGGGAGATGGAAAGAAAAGAGAGAAAGGGAAAATAAAAAGATCAAGTTCTGATGTGTATATTTACTAATTCCCTACAATGAATATATTTATTAATATAACAGACATATAGTAATTAAAAAGTGGAAAAATCCTTATGCATCCAAATCAATCGATCAACTACTTTCCCTTTGGACACTTATTTCATCTGGAAATGTAATTTTAATAGTAGGGCTGAGGTTTCAAATGTGTAGTTTTATCAAATTAAAGGAAAAACAAATTATTGTCTGAGAATTATTGTTCAATGCAGAATTATCTGTAAACGTGTGAATATTTAAATGATATTATACTTTTATCAGGGTTTATTACTTGTACATATTGTTTCAGTCATATTTGAAAAGTCTCAAAGTAATATTTTTGATTTTTAAAGACCATTGAGCTGGTAGATCTTATATTGCAAAAAAAAAGTAAAACAATGATCTGATTATTATGTAATGTTACCTTAAGTAAGTACCAGCTTCCTGACTTGAATTATTCTTGGTGTTGAAAATTAAACCTCTGGATTCAACCAGGGGAGCCAGGCCTTCAGAAGGGGGATCTAGGTCCATGCCACCACTGCTGCCATGAGGTGAGTTGCAGCTCACCAGGGCAGGGCCAGGAAAAGTTTGGGGCCATCAATCCCAGTGGCTGGGTGCCTGCCCAGCCCCTTTAGGACACCGGACTAGGCTCCAGAGGTTCCACAGGCTTGAGTTGGACTGCATCCAGCAACCTTCATTCAACCAGGGAAACCAGGCCCACCACAAGAGGGGAGCCAAAGCCATGTGAGACCCAGTAGTGGAGGGTGCAGGAAGTGATTTCTAACATATCCAGGGAAAGCATTGGAACATCACTGGGAACACAGAAATATAGGAAAATGACAAAATGAAAGACCAAAATGCAATCTCAAACCTCCAGCCCATCCCAAGAAAGGCTAGGAGCCATGTACATAGAAGAAAATACTAGCCATACATCTGAAATGCCTGAAATGATATCAGCTGAGATAAAGAAGCAACTATGGGAAGCTATGAGGGAACTCAAATCAGAAATAATCTCCCAGGTAAAAGAAGAAATGATAAAAGTAGTGAAAGAAATACTGAATGCATCCAATGAAGACACAGCTAAAAAATTAGAGGAGCAAAGCAAAATGATAGAATCCCTGAATGAACAGTTTAAGAAACAAGCAGAATACATGAAGCAGATTCAAAGAGATATACAGGAAATCAAAAATTCTATTGAAAGTTGCAAAAACCACCTCAATGAAAATGAAGATAGAATCTCAGACCTCAAAGATAAGGTTGCAGCTAGAGAACAGGAAAAATCTTCTAAAAATAACAAGAAATCAAGAAATAACAATTCAACAACTGCAAGATGATGCAAAGAAAAACAACATAAGATTAATAGGGATAAATGAAAAAGAAAGGAACAATACAAATGATATCAAGAGGCTATTTACAGAAGAAAGAGCTGAAAATTTCCCAAACATGATTATGCAAACTGACATACAGGTAAGCGAACCATATAGAACTCCAAATAGCCATAACCAAAACAAAACTACACCCAGACATATAATAATCACCATCCCAGAAATCCAACATAAGAACAGAATATAAAAGCTGTTAGAGAGAAAAGACAGATCACCTATAAAGGAAAACTTATCATATTCACAACAGACTTCTCAGCATGAACAACGAAGTCAAGAAGAGCATGGAGTGAAGTGTTTCAGATACTAAAGGAAAATGACTTCCAACCCAGAATGATGTACCCTGCAAAACTGTCCTTCAAAAGAGATGGAGAAATAAGATACTTCCATGACAAAGAACAGCTGAAGAACTTCATGTTCACCAAACCAAACCTACAAAGAATACTGAAAGACATTCTAGATACACATAGGAAAAAAACACTAAGGAAAGACATACAACTAAAAAGAATGGAAAGTTAAGATACAACATCAGAAAGATAACATGTCAACAATAAATCAATATATAACAGTTATAACAATTAGTGTAAATGCCCTCAATTCACCAATTAAAAGAAACAGACTGGCAGAATGGATCAAGAAACAACTTCCAAACATATACTGTCTACAAGAAGCCCATCTAACCCAAAAGGAAACTCATAGACTGAAAGTCAAAGGATGGAAAACAATACTCCATGCAACAGGAACTAAAGAAAAAAAGCAGGGGTAGCTATTCTATTTGCAGACAATGTGAACTTTAAACCAAGAATGGTCTGAAGAGATAAAGAAGGTCATTACATACTAGTTAGGGGAAAACTTAAAGAGGAAGAGATAACAATCTTAAATAAATATGCACCAAATTCCAGAGCAACCAGGTACACAAAGCAAGTATTAACAGAAATGAAAACTCAAATAGGCAATAACACAGTTATAACAGGAGGCCTCAACATGCCATTGACACAAAGGGATAGATCAACTAGACAGAAAATTAACTAGCAAAGAAATAACAGGACTGAATCAAACCTGTGAACAAATGGACTTGATAGATGTATACAGAGTGTTCCATCCAACAACATCAGAATATACATTTTTCTCAGCAATACATGGGACATTCTCTAAAATAGACCATTTATTAGCCCACAGAACATATTTAAGTAAATGCAAAAGAATTCAAATTATCCCATGCATGTTATCAGATCATAGCACCATGAAACTAGAAATTAATGATAAAAGCAACTGCAAAAACACCACAAACACATGGAAATTAAATAATATACTCTTGAGCAATCAGTGGGTCATAGAGGAAGTTAAAGAAGAAATTAAACAATATCTACAAGCAAACAAAAATACAAATACAACTTACTGGAACCTGTGGGATGCAATGAAAGTGGTTCTCAGAGGAAAATTTATTGCATGAGTTCCCACATTAGGAAAAAAGAATGAACACAAATAAGCAACCTGATATTACACCTCAAACATCTAGAAAAAGAAGAGCAAGCCAAGCCCAAAGCCCAAAGAAGGGAGAAAATTATAAAGATCAAATCAGAAATTAATGAGATAGAGACTAAGAAAACAATACAAAGAATCAATGAATGAAAGAGTTGGTTCTTTGAAAGACTAAATAAAATTGATAAGCCCCTAGCCAGCCTAATTTAAAAAAGGAAAGAAAAGACTCAAATTCATGCAATACAGAATGAAAAAGGTGAAATCACTACCGACCCTGTGGAAATACAGAAGATCATCAATAACTATTTTGAAAAACCTCTACTCTCATAGGTTCGATAACACAGAAAAAATGGACAGATTCCTAGAAACATATGAACCACCAAAGCTGGAGCAAGAAGATGTAAAACTGCTGAGTAACCCAGTTTCTGTTAATGAAATTTAAAATGTAATCAAGTCCCTACCAACAAAGAAGAGCCCAGTCCCAGACGTATTCAATGCAGAATTCTGCAAGAAATACAAAGAAGACCTAATGCTGACATTCCTCAAACTCTTCAATGAAATTGAAAAGGAAGTAATTCTCGCTAAGTCATTCCTGGAAGCAAATATCACTCTAGTACCCAAACCTGAGAAAGACCCAACTAAAAAAGAGAACTAAAGGCCAATCTCCCTAATGAACATAGATGCAAAAATTCTCAATGAAATATTGGCAAAAAGATGCAGCAAATCATCAAGAATATTATACACCATGACAAAGTGGGATTCATCCCAGGCATGCAGGGATGGTTCAACATATGTAAATCAATAAATGTAATCCACCATATCAACAGAGCCAAAAATAAGCATCATATGATCATTTTTATAGATGCAGAAAAAGCTTTTGATAAGATCCAATATTCATTCATGTTAAGAAACTTACAGAAAACTGGAATAGATTGTCTTTACCTCAATATAGTAAAGGCCATCTATGACAAACCAACAGCCAGTGTCATATTAAATGGCCAAAAATGGAAAGCCTTTACCTTAAAATCAGGCACAAGACAATGATGTCCCTTATCACTGATCCTATTTAATATAGTACTGGAAATACTAGCCAGAGCAATTAGACAAGAGAGAGAAATAAAAGGAGTAAATATAGGAAAAGAGGAAGTAAAATTATCATTATTTGTAGATGACATGACACTTTACATAGAAGACTCCCAAATCTCCCTTGAAAGCCTCCTAGATATAATAAATAAGTTCAGCAGTTTAGCTGAATACAAAGTCAATACTCAAAAATCAATAGCATTCCTATACACTAACAACAAAATTATGGAAAGAGAAATAAGAGAAGCCACATCCTTCACACTAGCATCCAAAAAAATGAAATACTTGGGAATTAATCTAATTAAAGTTGTAAAACAGTTGTACAGGAAAAATTATAATACCCTGAAAAAAGAAATTGAACAGGACCTCAGTTAATGAAAAGACATCCCTTATTCATGGGTAGGAAGAATAAATATTGTGAAAATGGCCATTCTCCCAAAATTGTTATACAGATTCAATGCAATCCCAATGAAAATACCACTAACATCCCTCATAGATCTAGAAATATCACTCCTAAAATTCATCTGGAACCAGAACAGACCTAGAATAGCAAAGGCAAGTCTAAGCAGCAAAGCCAAGGCAGAAGGCATCACAATCCCTGACTTGAAGTTATACTACAAAGCTACCATAATAAAATCAACATGGTATTGGAATAAAAACGAACCTGAAGATCAATAGAATAGACTAGAAGATACAACTAAGAACAAACTCAGCCACCTTATCTTTGGTAAAGGGCCAAACATGTTCACTGGAAGAACGATAGTCTCTTTAATAAATGGTGCTGGAAAAACTGGCTTTCCATATGCTGAAAACTGAAATTAGATCCATGAAATTAGAAACACTAAATCTGTTGGAAGACAAATTAGGTAAAAATCTTGAAGACATAGAGGTTGGTAGAGAATTCATGAACAAGAACCAAACTGCATGGGTAATACTTTCCAGAATCAATAATTGGATCATGTCTTATTAAAGAGTTTCTGAATGTTCAAAGAAATCTCCAGCAGAATGAAAAGAAAACCCACAAACTGGGAAAAAAATCTTAGTGAACTGTCCCTCAGATGAAAGACTTCTGTGTAGAACTTATAAAGAATTAAAAAAAAATCAGACCCTCGAAATTCAAAGACCCAATCCAAAAATGGGCATCCGAGATGAGCACACAGTTCTCAGATGAAGAAATAAATACATAAAAAAATGTTCATCATCATTGGTCATTATAGAAATGCAAATTAAAACCACACCAAGATTACATCTCACTCTAGAAAGAATGTCCAGGATCAAGAAAACTACCAACAACAAATGCTAGAGAGGCTGTGGGAAAAAAGGAACTCTTCTGCATTGTTGGTGGGAGTGTAGACTGGTGCAATCACTGTGGAGGTCAGGCCAGAGATTCCTCAAAAAGCTGGGATTGGAAATTCCATTTGACCCAGCATTCCACTCCTAGGCATATTCCCAGAAGAACTGAAAACATCTTACCACAGTGATATATGTGCACCCATGTTTATAGCAGCACACTGTAATAGCAAGATCTTGGTAACAACCTAAGTGCCCATCAACTGAGGAATGCATAAAAAAATTGTGGTACTTTTATACAATGGAGTACTACTCAGCTATAAAGAATGATCACATTGAGATATTTATAAATAAATGGATGCAACTTGAATCCATACACATAAGTGAAATAAATCAAAATCACAAGTATAAGTACCGTATAGTCTCCCTAGTGTAATAAATGGTAAGAGTACAGAAGATTTTATGGTAATCATCATTCACCATTATATTGCTTTGAAGTCTTATGTATTCATTAATACATTGGAATGGTTTTATTTGTTTTGTTTGTTATTAATATATGTGATGGTATGAAAGACAATATGGCAGCCAGTGTTGATTTGGTATCATCTTGCTCTGAAATCCTACCATGCTTTTGTTTTTCTATTACCATTGGTTCTATCATGTCGTGTCTTACTGGATTTTAATATATATGATAGTATACACAAATTTCTTATGGAAAATGAGATATTGTAGTAGCCATTGTTCATCTTCGGTTATGTGGTTCAGAATGCCTTGCAATACCTTCATTCTCTTGAGTGGTTTTATTCTATTTGGTTCTGTTTGACACTATTGTGTGTAAAGCTAAGCTCAATTATTCTAAAGAAAGAGTCATTGTGATAGCTACTGTTAATATCCAATTGTCTTGTGAAGTGCTCTGTTGCTTACATTGTTCCATTCTGATCTATTTATAGCTGTCCTCTTTTGTTTTATTCCCTTTGAAAGAAAAAAAAAAGAAAATTAAACCTCTGAAGATTAGGAACTGAGGTATCATATACTAATAAGTTTAATCAGTTTAAAGCAATAGTAGGAGATGTTTTGAGTTTGGCTGATATAACAAAATTTCATACACTGAGTGACTTAACCAATGAATATTTATTTTTATAGATTTGGAGGATGGACATTTCAATATCCAGATGTAGGCCAATCTGATTCCTGGTGAGGGTTTTCTCCCTGAATTGGAAGTTTTTTCATTATATCCCCACATGGCAGAGAGGATTTCTTTTATCTTTTCTTATCAGGATGCTAATTTTATCATTAGGTCTCATCCAAATCTATTTCACATAAACATCCATTTCAAACATTGTCATATTGGATATAAGAGTTTCAGCAGATGAATTTATGGAGAAAACATTCAATACATAATCAAGAGGATTTTTGGTCAGTGACAATGTAAGTTAAAGCCTTCCAAAATTTCAATTTGATTTCCTCTTTCATGTAAAGACAAACAGGAAATATTTTCTAAAAATTAATTTGGATTTTATCTGTTCCTTTAATAAAGAACTCTTGCAAATCGGACATGGTGGCTCACGCCTGTAATCCCAGCACTCGGGAGGCTGAGGCAGGAGGATCATTTCGAATTCAAGACCAGCCTGGGCTACAAAGTAAGCTCAAAGCCAGCCTGAACTGCATAGTGAGACCCTGTCTCAAAAAGACAAACAAAACAAAACAAAACAAAACCTCTTGCAAAAAGAATACCTGTTTGCGATCATTAAATATTTGCTGCCCAAGTGAGAGCATATATGCATGAAAATTAGGATGAATGAGGGGAAAGATGATTCTGCCATTTAAGGTTAAAGTTAAATGGAAAGCAAAAAAAATATTTATTTTTAAGTTATTAATATAAGAGATTGTTTCTAATTTTCTGATAATGTATTTTAAACATGTATATTCAGTACTTCACGTATGACACTTTAACCTCTGCAAATATTACCATATCTTCTTGTATCTATGAAGGTTGTTTTTTCTCTTAGATAAATTAGTTTCTTTTGACCTCAGTACTAAAACTTACCTTGTTGACATTCTGCTACACTTCAAGTTGTCAGGTTATTAAAATTTCATCCTATTCTCAAAGGTGCCAACAATGTCATCCAAATTAGTACTGTCAGTAATTTAATGAATCTACTTTCTACTGTAGCCTTCTCAGATTCAGAATACATTTCTTATAACATCTACACTGAACATCAGTAAAATGACCTCCTCAATTTTAAAAGGTGCCAGTGTGGCATCAGCACGTGTAATTCATGCAGGTTGGTCATTTTTTCCACCACATGAAACTAATGTAAGTTGAATATAAGACCTCATTGTCTGAAGCATTTTGGACTAATATGTTTCTGGTTTCCAGGAACTGAGAAATTCTATCCTATTCATGTAGCATTGCAGATGTTACTAGGAGTCATCTCAGAGACTCAATGAGCAGATAAAATCAGTTCTCAGTTTACAGCAATTAATTAAAATAATAGTCCAAAGGGACAAGTGATTTTGACAACTGTTGTAATTGTGCCAAACTGTACAGAATTATCAAACTATATTTTAAAAAGAACTTTTTAAAAAGAAATTACATTTAAAAAATAACTTTCATTGTATGATGAATGTAAAACTACCCAATTCTAGAATCATACCAGCATCACATTGTAGGTTAAAAGATAACATAAAACTGTGTGCAAATCAAGAAATAGAGATTTAACTGTGCCTTCCTGAGTATAGTATTCAAATATCTGAGAAAGTATTCATAAAATTTTAGAAAAGTAAATTTTGATGTTTCAAGATACAAAGAAAAAAATAATAGCTTCTATTAATATGGTTAAATCATTCAAAATTAGATGTAGTGTTTATGAATTATATCTATACCATGACCAATTCCAAGTACCTTTATGAGTTATTTGCTTAAAATTAGTAAAAAGAGTAAAGTAATAAATGTCACCATTTATTTATATGTGAGCATATTGAAACAGTTCCACAAATGCAAAAATCTAGAAGGGTGAAGCAAGAGGATCACAAGTTCATGCACAGGCTTGGAAAATTTGTGACATCTCTCAAAATAAAAAATAAATAAGAGCCGGGATGGTAGCTTAGTATGAAAGTCATAGGTTCACTTTCCAATACTACAACTCTCCAAAAGAAATAATGTCTCTAAAATATGTATTCATCATAACATTAGAGAAAAAACACATGCATTTATCTTCAATTTAGAACTTTTAAAGTGAATGTGAAACATTTATAGAATGTCAAACATTTCACTGTTGGTAGATTGAACTTCAGAAGTTTTGCAAATTAGATAAGAAATCAAATCTTTATTGAATTAACTTCACTGATTTTTCTCTTTGAAATAACCAGTGACACTGATAAAAAAATTGCTTTCCACATTCCTCTGCTAATAGAACTTATGAATAATTATTGCCTCCTATTTCCTTTCTTTTGTGCTGTTAATCAAAATTAAATTTAATTTAGCTGATGGATAAACACATTCAAATTGCATATATTGATGGAGTACCTTGTGAGCTATAATACATGTGTACATTTTCTAATATTTAAATAATGTAAAACATATTTACCTTATTTCTCATTTCCTTATGAATGAATCCTTTAAAAATTTTTTCCAAGTTTTTGAAATATATAGTACCTAAGTGATGTCGATAGTCACTCACTCATCAGAACTCATCACAATTCCCTGCTGCCTACCTGCTTTAAGTGTAGTTGGTAAAATGTTCCCATCTCTCCCTCTCCATTGTTCTCTTTAGTCTTTGCCAATCTATTTCATTCTCCACATAGTGAGATCTATTTTTTTGACTCTCCAGTTTGTGAGAGAGATTATTTAGTTCTTATGATTTAGTACCTGGTTTATTTCATGTAACATAATGATGTCTATTTCCATTTATGTTATTGCAAATGACAGGCTTCATTTTTTTAAATTATTGAATACCATTCACACATACCAAGATTTCCTTATCCACTCATCGGTCGGTTTGTTGTTTCCATTTCTTGGCTATTGTGCACAGTGCAGCAATCAACCGAAAACTGCAGTTGTTTGTCTCCACAGTGAATTCTTTTCCTTTCGATATATACCCAGCAGTGTGATTTCAGCATGTGGACCATATGGTCATTCTAATTTTTATTTTTTTAGGGGAACTCTGTATTTTCCATAATGGCTATGCTAACTTACATTGCCATCACCAGCGTGTTAGGATTCCATTTTATCTACAACCTCATCACCACTTGTTTGTTATCTATGGCTTCAACTTTAATATGTTCACAGGAAACTGTAAAGGAACATAAATAATCAACAGCAACTTATTATGACCTTTTTTCACTGAATTATTAGGTATCTATGTTTACTAAGCTATAAGACATATATATATATATATATATATATATATATATATATATGCACAAACAAATATGAAAGTTTACATAATAATTTCTAAATTCAGTCCTACAAATTTGGGGAGGTCATAAAATTCAAAACTGCTTGTAGACTAAAACCCACCTAAAATGGTATTAAGTGAGATCTCTTGTCTTTTCCTGTATCAATTTTTAAAAGTTAGTTGAAACTGCATAACTGGCTATAAGCCTACTTAGTTATCCGCTTGTGGAAACCTCCTACTTCTGAGTAAATGCCAACATTATTGACTGATTTCATTTTCTTTTCCTTTTTTAAAATTGAAGAGCAGGAACTCCAAGCTAAAAGAATCATTTCAAACCTATTTCACACCTTTTCTACGGATATATATATATATATATTTTTTTTTTTTCTTTGTTAATTCATTCTTCCAAGAAGATAGCCGTTGAGAAACACTTCCTTATTTAGTTTCACAGACTGTTACAGACCATCTTCTAATAATCTTCATATCTTTCCCTGAAAAGAAAAACACATTTAATCTTTGAGACAACCTGAAACCTATAATCAATTTCAAATGGTGGGTGATTCAGCTAAGCTTTGATTTCTGAATGGCAGCCTTATTTTGTCTTTCTGTTCTTCCTTCCTCTAAACTTGTCATTTTTTTTTCTTCTGCACTAATTTTAAATGAAGTGTGCAGTCGGCTGTCACATACTGTGTGTCAAAGCTGTGTGATTTCCTTTCCTTTTGGTGCATCTTCCCAAAGCCAAATTACTTGTCTCAGGTAGAAATGAACATCTGTCTCCTTCGAATCCTGACTGGGTCAGAGCTTCTTGTACATTTCCTTTGTCCTTTCAATTTAGTGCTGTTAACTGTATTTATCTTTTTCTAAAAGTTTTTCTGAAACAGTTCTTTTCTTAGAACTGTTGTTTCTACTAGAGTTTACTTTATGTGAACATCATTTTTATTCCATCTAATCTATGTTCTTTTGACTGCCACACTGTGTACTTCCTTCCCTGCATTTATAGTGCCTTCTTCAACATTTTCAGTGTTAAGCAAGTGTCTAGGGACCAGGTCTGGTCACTATTCAGTCTTAGTTGATGGAATGCCTTCTTAGAAATTATCTAAATTTCTAAAGTTGCTTAGAGATCTTGTGGTCAGGTGCGCCACCTCACCTAGATGACACAGTTTGAACACCAAGCAGGACCTTTGTGAATCTGTGCCCATTTCTTCCCATCAGTCCACGCTGTCATCTATCATTTTCTTCCCCCATTAACCTTGTACTTTTTCGGTTTCTCCGATGCAACAAGAAACTCCATGTCATGTGCTAAGGTCTTGAGCCTTGGTTCTTAAATCAAGCATGTTGAAGACAGCTGTTGAGATTTTTTTTTCTACTGAAAGGGTCTTATGACTTGATTTAGTATATTCAATCACATAAAATTCAGGGTGAGTCTCATCATTCATATTTGCTAATAATTATCCAAAACACTTGATTTTTGCCTGTGCATGGTTTGTGTTGCTGCTTTATTTTAAAGCAATGCCTCGGCTGCATTCCTTTGCCCTCCATGCTTCCATTCATTGGCACCCCGGGTGCTCTCTCCATGTGCTGTACCATGTTCCAGGCACTCTACCTGGGAGTCTAGGCCACTCTCTATGGCTTATGAAATAATTCATGGACCATCCCCATGGAAGTTTATCTCTCACTTTTCAGTTATTTAGTAACTACATGCTCTCCTGGAAAGTTTTAAATATGTCACATAAGGATGGCCCATTACTTTTACAAATGGGATGGGCCTCTGCTCTACACATGAGTTCTTTGCTTATTTGTACTGCTAGAGGTGGGATGTAGAAAACTGAATATAGTCATTATTACAGATCACATTTCAGAAACGAAGGGATTATTGCCCATTCTAGAGAAGAAGGTAACATTGGAGAACTTATTATTCTATATTTCTCTTATGAAATTTCCACTGATTAAAATTAATGTAATTATAAAATGAATTACCATTGTTACTTCCCACACCATCTGAGTAAGACTTGAATTTGTGTTATCACCAATGATATGAAGTTACTTACTATTTTTTAGAACCATTGGAACTGATTATTGCTGGCAGCATAATGAATGAAGCAGTTACATAAATTCCTGTAGCCAGCACTAAATATTTGGTACTGGGAATCTGTATTGTTTCAGTATAAACAAGTGCCAAGAAATTATGTCATTGTAGATAACAACAGCATTATCATATTTTTCTCACAATGGCGATGTGAATTCAGCTAAAAATGATACATGTATCAATAAAGTTAGGCAAAATGCAATTTTTCATAGACTGTAATGTGAACAGTTGGTGTCTGATCAATATTAAGCATCTTCCATATGCACTAACAAGTCAAAACAGTAGACCTTTTATGTCATTATCATGTTCAGTCCTAAATGACTAATTGTTATATGGATTGTACGATATACTTTTAAATCAGTATTGTATATATTCATATAGTTTACGCAAAATGTATATAAAATAGGAAGTTTTCTTTATATGTCATCCAGTCACTCTGTCCTCAATCATGCTGTTTTAATTTTGAGGTTGACAAGTAGACTGAAATTGTGGACGTCAAATTTGATTTAACACGATCCTAGCCATATTAGATAATACCGATTGTTTAGAAGAACCACAGTGGATCTTACTATAATATCCTTGTCATGTAATTTTCAAATTATTAGTCTTATTATTGATGAAAAAGAGAACTGGAGCTATATTCACTTCTGCATGTCTAGAACAGTAGCAGTATGCATTGGAAAATCAGTAAATGATTACAGATAGTATTATGAGAAAATTAACAATGAATACATTTTTTTCATTGCAATGTAGTATTTATATTGCCTGATTATAATATGCTTTTAATAAATTTGGGAAAGAATCATTTCAACTTAAGAACATTGTTATGCTACCTAGAGAAAATTAATACCATTCCTAGTTCTCTAATGTTTAGAGATTTACTACTGAAGAAGTTTACACTAAACAAGACTATTTGGGTTTGCCTTTATTTTGCAATTAATGGTAGACATATTTAAAAACATATTGATGCTAACAATATGAGAGATATACAGAGAGGCAGAGGGAGAGAGAGAGTAAAGAGTAAGGGAGTGAAGGAAAGGAAAGAAGGAAGGAAGGAAGGAAGGGAAATAAGGAAGGAAGGAAGGAAGGAGAGGAAGGAAGGAAAGAAAGGAAAGAAAGGAGGAAGGAAGGAAAGGGAAGGGAAGGGAAGGAGGGAAGGAAGGAAGGAAGGAAGGAAGGAAGGAAGGAAAGAAGGAAGGGAGGGAGGAAGTAAGGAAGGGAGGCAGGGAGGGAGGGAAAATAAATTGTGGCTATAGATGTTCAACGTGGGATTATTTCTCCATGCTTAAAATATCAACAGGAATCAGTTCTATGTTTGCCCACAAACATACAAGTTTTTCAGTCTTTTAAACGTATGGGTCAGTTTAAAGGAACCATCTGACTCTGTATTGACTGTTAGTGTGATAAGAAATCTGGAGAATTGATTTTTCTATATTAATCCGACAAGCAATAGCTGCCTGTTTTTGTGATGATAACTCAAACTATAAATATGTATACATCCTATTAGTTCCGATCACATAGTCTATGAAATCATCCATGATTAGTTAATGATACCATAGGATGTCCCAGGCTTTCCAGATTTCATTATAGAAAGCTATGACAAAAAAGGTTCCTAGAATTACTACAAAAAAAGACCATATAAAGAAAAATGATTCTCAAATGAAGAGATAAGAATCATAAGAACTAGGAAATAGACTTAGAGGGTGTGTTTTGGTCTTCCAAAAGCATAGCAGATATATGCTGTAGAAAGAACTTCTGTTTAACTAAACACTGGCTTTAGTTTTAGCATACTTGAATTTTATACCATTATCTGCCTGTGACATGGCAAATTTTTTTTCACTTCTTTGTAACTGAGTTTTCTCATCTAGAAAAGGAGCAATTGGTGAAGGGTTTGAATATAGGCTATAAATGGTAAACTTCACTTCTAAAATGGATTATCTTCTACTCTGTGTCTTCAAATTTTTGCCTGATATTTTCCAAATCTATTTTTGTTTACCACTGAATGTTAATAAAGAAAAGCTGTTAAATTTGGATAGGCCAAAGTCACATCAATGAAACTTTAATTAATGCTGAGATCTTGTTCCATGTTTATAGGAAAGTAAAAAAAAAAAAAAAGTCAAGGACCATTAATTTAACCTATGTTATTTCAAAAATACTTTCAGTCTTATAAACAAATATTTTCAGACTTATAAACAAGATCATGGGTTGAAAGAAAGAGAGGGGATTGGGAAAGAAAAAAGAGAAATCAAAATACATCAATTATAGGTACAAATTCCCTGTGATGAATATGATCATTATGCCTACCTAAAATGTACCAATAAACTTAATTTAAAAATATTTTGTCTTATCATAATGTAATATAGGGCCAGGGATTTAGCTCAGTGGCATAAGTGCTTGCCTTGTAAGCTCGTGGTCATGAGTTCGATCCCTGGTACAAAAAAAAAGCAAACAAAAAACATAATGTTCTGTATATAGAAAAACTCACTGTACACATATACATGTATATTTATATAAATAAATGGATAACTGCATTTGAAATAGAAGATCAACAAGTGATTAAAATTTGATACAATCACATATTCTGAGGCCACACAGTTTTAAAAATATTTGTATAATTGTTATTCTGATGTCAACTGGACCTTTTTCAGTATGTAAATTTCAGAATGATTACTGGGAATCTGATTTTCTTTAAACAAATATTATACAAAAAATTAATGAAATAAATATTAATTTAATAAGAATGTTATAGGCAATGGAGAAATGAAAATCATTATGCTCTTTTGCAGTAGATGTAGCACAAATTATGCTAAAAATTTAGCCCTTTGAAAATATTCTGAGATCAAGGAACACATCAAGGGAATCATTGGCAAACCCTGCAATTTCTTACAGAAAAGTTTATTACTATGGACAGGCTAAGTCAAGAAGCAAGAGAGCAGATGGTGAAATGCCAAGTATGAATAAATTCAGGTCTCTCTCTAGTATCTTAAGCCTAAGGACTTGGATATGGACCAACACATTCTACCGTGGGCACAGCGAGGAGCAAAAATTATTCAGCAATCACCACAGTCGGGAATAGAATCCTGAAGAGTAATAACAACACTTCAGCTAGCTCCATTACAAATCCTTCGTGGTCTCTAGAAGGCCGTTTACAATGCTGAGAACCTGCCAAAGCACTTACTAAAAGTTAGCTTCAACTTCACAAGCAGCCTCTGAAAACTTTCCTATTCTTATGCTTTTTTGTATATTTCTACTCATCTATCTCTGTAGGTTATTATGAGGAATAAATTAGGTAGTTAATAAGGTTACTGTGAAAAGGAAAAATGCTACTCAAGAACTTTTTTATTGTCATAAGTTCATCGATTAAACTTTTTCTTTTGAGAAAATGTCCCAAAAACTACCAAACCACTTCATAATAAATTTGATTAGAAGGCTCATGATTGCGGAAATATTACTTTCTATTTATCTTAAAGAAATTGTGGAACAGATAAAAATTTTAAACATTTTCTAGCATATTATAAATCTTTGAATAAAATATTTCACCATTCATTTTAAACATGTTGTTGTTTATCAAACAAAATTTATATAAATATATGCTTGATTTGTTAGATTCCATTAAGGAAAAATGCATAAATTCACTCAACTTATAAGAGAACACAGAAAATAAACTCAAACTAATGCAGCACATCATGATTATATAGTGAGGTTTTACCTCATGGAAACCAGACCTATCAACATTAAGTCATATAACTGAAATAATTTTTCAAATAAGTTCAATAACCTGATACATAAACTGGGAGAGTCCATATAAATGAGAGAATGATACTTTATCCAGGAAGTTTTATCTAAAAAGACAGAATATCTAAATCTAGAGATTTTTCATTAACTGATGGATTTAATAGATTTTAACCTGTTAGTCAACAAATGATACATATTTGTATTTTTCAGGTTGGTGTGAGGGGCACTGATAAAATAACAAAAAGGATGATTTCAAATATGGTTTCATTACTTTTACATGTATCTGAATATATTCATAAAGATTCCATATTGTTTTTAATATTTGGGGAAATATAAAGGAAATTATCAGTAGATATAATATAAATAATTTTTTAAATTTTGGTATAATCTATTATAGTTTTTTCTTTACAAATTTAAATTCAAATTATTCCTAAAGACTTACTTTGAGTAAACTTTAACAATGCTCTGAAATACTCTGAATGCAAAACTTTTGTGTATTTCATGAATTATTTTATGTGGTTAATATTAAAGAAAAGCACTTACAAAGTAATCCGTTGTGTAGTGGCACTTTCATGTAGTAATACTTTATAAAATACCCACCAAATACAGTCTGCATAGCATACACAAATTAAGTTTTCCCTTGGATATTGCAGCGTTGTTGGTAGATAGGAGATAATGCAGCATGAAACATAAAACTAAGCATGGGAATTGTGGAATATATGAACATGGCAGTTTATATAAATGGTATCTGATTTCATTATTTTATTAATTAAACAGTAAACTGATTTATCAGTATGCGTAGTATATGAAATTTGGCTAAGAGCTCTCAGAAAGTGCTTGTAACCCTAGGCAGCGAGGAATGGTTTCATCAGTGAAGTTTTTCTCTGCATATATGTGTTGCCGTTATGTCTTCATTTTATTTGACATTTTTCACAAGCTTGAAAACATTACCCTCCTACGAGGGGCCCTAGAGGATGGCATATATTGCGGTAAACTATTATTTATCAAGCTCCTTATGTGTAGAGATTTGGCTTCAGAAAGCCTGATTCTGTTCTCTTGCCTGTGTTTATTATACTATGAATACTGTGGATTGCACTATGGATTTTAAATCTTGATTTAAAGAATCCTTCTATTATGTTTTCTGAAGAATAACTTCAATTCTCCTTGGATCTTTTCTTTACAATATTTTTTTTCATGTTGATTTTAGCTTCATTTTGAGGTTTTTTCACTAGAATTCGGAATTAATTGAGAATCTGTAGATTTGCATGACGCTGAGTCATCATGTCTTTAGTTAGCATTTTTATTTGAGCTTTCCTTTGACATCAGTCAATAAAATTTAACCAAATTTTAATAAAAGCCTTGCAGATATTTTTAAAAAATTATTTCTTGGTACATCTCCAGTAAATAGTAGATTTCTATTTATAATTATTACTTCTAATGGTTAGAGTCCATTTAAAGAAATAACGTTTTGTTTGTTGCCTGTTTTTTGTGTTGCTACCATACTTATAATTTTTAAAATTTAGTATTATTTTATCTGTATGTTTTTCCTTTCTAATCTTATATTATAAAAAAATATTATATTATCTATTTTTTCTATCTCAATTGAGAGCACCTGCTATGACAATGGGTGTTCCTTAGGGTCAGAATTGTGAAAAGAAAGCATCTGATTTCCACAATCTAGGTTTCTTTTCTTTGTATGGTGGGCTAGAAGTTGAGTGTGTGTGTGTGTGTGTGTGTGTGTGTGTGTGTGTTGTTTGTTTGTTTTTTAGGAAATGATAGTTCCTACCAAGGCTTATTCTCTTTTCTTTTCTCATGAGCCACAATCTTACATTGCTTTTTCCAAACATTTTAAAAACATGTAATATATTTTATTTGGTTTCTGGAGTGCATAGTTTGTTTTATTTTGTTTTGTTTTTTTCTTGTTAATCCATTATGGTCTGAAGTGTATGTCCCATTTCTTATAACACCTCGTTTATATTTCTAATTTACACACATCTCTAATCCCAGAGACTCCAGAGACTGAGGCAGGAGAATTGCTTCAGTCTAGATTTTAAGGGTAGTCTGATCAACTTAGTAAGACTTCCATCTCAAAAAAAGAAGAAAAGAAGCTCAACTTATATTTTTGTTTTGTATTTTAAAGAGTAAATATGTGAACTTAATTCCCATAGTGCTTTACTTTGACTCTGCATTTTTCTATTTCATAAATTGATTGCTTTTTCTTTATGATTTCATTTTTTCAGAGCAGTTTTTAAAATTTTGATTGATTTGCATTACTGTCTTCATAATTTCTAGCTTTTCTGGTATGAAATATTTTCACTAGAAGTTTGGAATATTTAAATATCGCTTACTTGCATTTCATATGACTTGAAAAACAAATTACTTACATATCCTTGAAAACTAAATGGTTCATAATTTTCTTGATTACTTCTTACTTTCTTCTATGAACTATTTTGATGACTGTTTTTATAGATTTCAAATACATACCTGGCTTTCATTTTAAGTTCAACTACATTATGTCAAAAATCACAGCAGACAGATCGAATGTGTTTATGTATTGTATATATTATATCTGTTGTATTGTACATTTTGCATGGTATATATTTTATCATATTGTATATGTTATATATAGTATATATTGTGACAAGATACAGTCAGTTTATTTGATCATTATACAACAAATTGCAATAGATAATGCAAGTAAAACTAAATTATTATTAAGAAACATGAAATCCAGAAAATAAGAGAAATGACTTGAATTCAGTGTTATTACTTTAAATTCATTTATACTCATTCTTTCTTGTATGCAAATTAGCTTTTCTTTCACTGCTGTAGGGAGAACACTATTGGTAGATACATGTTTTAAGGTGCAGCATTGCCATGCATATACAACAATATAAACAGATTAATATTTCTAATTTTATACTCAGTTTTAATAAATATCACCCCTGACTGCCTCATGGCCTTTTAATGTTCTGAAGCAAGAGAGCATGAATCTACATTATTAGACTCTCACACTGTATTATGTTTGTTATGAATTATAGTTATTAAAATTTACTGAAGTATGAGGAGAGTTTTCACTTACAAAACTATAATTGTTGCCAACTTTATAACTGATAAGGTGTTTTAACTATCCAGATTCTTTGAAGGATATCTAGAATATGTTGAATCTGGACAGTTGAAAACATTAGACTTTTAGATTTTTTAAGCAGAAACTCTTGGAGCAAGAAGTTGAAAGCTCATTTCTGTATCGTGAAAATATTGATATCAGCATTTTATTGTTTCTGCAAAGTACTGAAATCATTAAAGCTAAATCACCTAAGTAAAGTAGAGATTTTGATTTGTTGGGTAATTTTGCTCCATAGGGTCTTGAAAGGTCTTGAAATAAGAAGGTACATGGTAATGTGCGCGTATTTTATGGTGCAGATACTGGATTTAGTATTTGGCTCTGCATGACGTTAGTGTTCTCCAGGCTTTCTTTATATATAGGTAATGCAAAGAAAGTGAAAAAAATTTAAAGAAAGGTTTAAATGGCAAGAAAATATTCAAGCAATAAGACTGATGATTCCTTTGTTTCACAAAGCTGTAGGAATGTTTTAAAGTCTCGTTTAGCAGACGACATCGATCAGGCATTGAAAACACCAGCAAGATTGTCAGGCCAATCTACACATTGACCAAAGCCCATGCCATATCTAGCAATCTTTAGTTTTTTCTTGTACATACATTTGGTTCTCAGATAACTTACACTTAGAGAAGGAAGAGTTGTTATAAGTCATTTATACTATTTATGTGACAGTAAAAAGAAGATAATTATTTATGGAGAGGAGATGAAAAGAGTCATTTTTGATCTTAATGTCCCAACTTTGGAAATCTGTATAGGAAGAATCCTGGTAGATTGCTTCTGTTTTCAGGCTACACAAAATTTATTAGTAGAATTTTTTAGACAAAGTCTGTTGGTATACATAATGGCTCTATAAGCTGAGAATCACTGAAAGTTTTAAAGTCAACAAAATCTATTTTCCTCTTTTGAATTTGCATTTAAATACCATTTATACCTCTCTTACAAAATTTGAAATTAAATGAATCACTTTTATATTTTCAAATTTTCAACATTGATAGTTGTGGTGATTATTTCTTTTTAAGGAACTCTTGAACTACAGAAAATTATAAAACACAAACATTGCATATTTAAACTGTCTATAAATTTTTAACTTTAGACTTACACATTTGTTAGAACTTGTACATTTTATTTTCACCTGTATTATATTTTTATATACATTTTGAAACTTTTCTTCTCATCCCTTGGTGTTCATTCTGTTACAGCCAGAGCCTCCTACTATGCTTGAAGACAGTGCATTATTTATTCTTCCAGCATTCTTGCTTGCTCTTGTGCTTGGTAAAAGCTCCACATCCTATGACTAACTTGCTCTCATTCTTTATGTCTTAAGAGAGCTATCAATCCCTCCAATGCTTTTTTTTAAATGAACTTTATCTCAAGAAAATTTAAATCTCCAATGCAAGATCTCTTTATTTCATTTTTCTCACAGCACTTCCTATAATCATGAGTCAGTTTGTCTACTCATTGTTGGTCTGCTCATTCCAATAGAGTTTAAGATAACTAAAGTCTATTTTGTTTGCTCAGCTGTTGGTGCACAGAAAATAGTCAAATCATATTTGCTGAAAAACTGTTTGCATGATGTAATTCAAAATTGTAAAATACACATCTCTGATAAGATAAACAAGTGGTAGGTGGGTGATAGTTTCATATTACCAGGGTCTGTTCTCTGAGAACCTTATGCTCTTATTAAAAGGAATAGCAGTCATTTGGTTTTGTATTTGTTTTCCAAATGATAAAATCATCTTGATCATGTTTGGTTTAATCAAGATTTTAAGTTAGGGTTAGTAAAACTATATATTATTGAAAATTTGTGTTGAAGGAAATTTGGAGTTAGAATTCAGACTAGATGAGTAAAATTTAAAAGTCAAGGATGAAGTTATGTTGTTGCAAATAGCTGTGCTTACTTTTAATTTTTTTATTGTAAAAAGCAAAACAGAAAAAAAGATAGAAATGATACAGAATTTCAAGAAAAGATAGTAGGAAATTAACACTAGTTTATATTGTGTATTTTTATCTTAGAAGTAATTGTTCAGGTTACAAGATCTAGGCATAAAAATGATCAAATGGTCCAACAGTGACAACACAAACTGTTCTTTTGATGGACTAACAGAGATTAGTAGTACAGTTATCTATTTGCATATATATACATATATATTTACATATGTCTACCTATTTACATACAATCTTTTCCTTTCTTCTTTTTCTCCTTTCCTCATTCCCAGTTATCCTTTCTTCTTGAGTGTTTTCTTACCCTTTCATTATTACAATATCTATTCTACATTTTGGATCTTATTATACTTTAAGTTTTTTTATTTTTATTATTATTTTTACACTAGGGAGACAATACAATATTTATAAATATGAGTGTGATTTATTTCGCTTATGAGTGTGTCTCAATTTGCCTCCATTTACCTATAAAAGCCTAAAGATTATCCTCTTTATAGCTGAGTAATATTCCACTGTATAAAAATATCACATCTTTTTTTATCCATTCTATAGTTGATGGTCATTTTCATTGATTATAAGATTTAGCTGTTACAAATTGTCCTGCTATAAACATAAGTGCACATATATCACTGTGGAATAACATTTGTGAGCCATTTATAATAAATTCCAATAAAATTTCATTGTGTACTGGAAGTTTGGTGAAGTGAATTTGTGTTGTGTTAAACTAAGGAAGTCCTGTTAAAATAACTAGGAAATTATAAAATTTTATATAAACTTTCATTTTAAGAATGTTTCAAGTAAAATAAACTTAATAGCTAACTCAGAGAAGAGAAAATATCTTAATTTTTATAAATATTTAATATTATTTTGAATATATTGAGATATATAGGGATAAAAGTATCAAGTGAGATAATGTAAATGAATTTATAAATTTTCATAAACTCCATTTGAAAGTATTATAAATAAAGTCTTTGAGCTTGATGCTTTGAATAGTTTAATAGTTGTTTAAAATGCTGCTAAGTCTATTTCATCAGGAATTTTTCTAAGGAAACTAGTAATCTAAAATACAGATAGAAGGAAAAAGATTAGATTAACTTGTATAAACACAGGTTAATATATCTAGGGCTTTATAAGGTGAAACAGTTTACATGAAAGAGAACTGTTTAGCAAACAGTAACACCAAAATATGTTCCTGAAGGTTGATATGTAATAGGCTCTTCTAAACATAGACACAAATCATAAATTATGCCAGAAAAATGCATTAGTCGAAGGAATAGCCCAAGAAATCACATCATGGAAGACAATGATAAAACTTGGTTTTGATAGAACAATGACAGGACTTGTTTTATAAAACAAGGAAGCAACATAATTTAATTTTAAAATTCATCATTTCAATGTGTAAATCATAATTTCTCTGAAGACA
The DNA here is from genome assembly GCA_004027455.1 of Hydrochoerus hydrochaeris. Taxonomy (NCBI): domain Eukaryota; kingdom Metazoa; phylum Chordata; class Mammalia; order Rodentia; family Hydrochaeridae; genus Hydrochoerus; species Hydrochoerus hydrochaeris. The sequence continues at coordinate 124,155 of PVLA01002062.1, forward strand.
TAATATAATAATAATCCCCCATAATGTCTCTTCATACTTATTATATAAAACAAAGTGATAGACCTGTTTGGTAAATAAGAGAAATGAGACATAAAATGAAGACTAAAATGCAAAATTGTCTTCACTGTACTAAATCACTCCCAATGACAGAATGGAAAATATCTCCAAATGAGAAAAGCAAATTGAAACAAAAAGAATATAGATAACAATAAAACCACAGAATAACCATTTATGTGTACACCATCTATGCTCCAGCAGGTAATTCAATCTTGGTGCAGCTGAGCAGTCCACAATCCCAGATATGCTAAAGGCTGAGGTACCATCCTAATTTGAAGCAACTGTAACCAACTATGCAAGACTCAGTCTTTAAAAAATGGCTGATGAAGTATCTAAGTGCAAGTATAAGACCCTGTCTTTATTCCCTATTCCTCTCCCAAGGAATATAATTAAACAATAAAAGGAGTCTAACATCTACCTTATTTGGAGTTTAACTTAAGTCAGTAGGATCTTTCTTATTTCTGTAGAATGTTTACTAAAGGAAAAATATATGCGCACATACTGCAACCAAATGTTAATCGGGTTTAAATAGAAAATTTTGGTATAAGTAATAAAAGACATGTGTATTAAACTAGTGGAGCAGCATGGGGAAACTAAGGGGTTTTTACTGTTAGAAACCTAAGGGCTGTATGGGTAGAGACGGAGTGTGTGTGAACCTTGGACCTAGTTCACAAATGGGTAGAAGGAAATAGCATATTTTAAAGAATTAGAGACATCATTTTTTGGTTATTCTCTTTCTTTTTATTTTAAAAAGCAGAACAGGAAAAAGGATGGAAATGATACAGAATTTTTTTAAAAAGTGGGAAATCAACACTAGTTAATATATTCCAAATTATTATCTTAGAAGTAGTTGTTCAGGTTTTAAGATCTAGGCATAAAAAATGATCAAATGGTCAGTGTCATCACAAACTGTTCTTTTGCATGAACCAGCAGAGATGCGTCAGCACCTCCTCTTCAACTTATTTATTCTTTCTTAGTGTCTTTCTGCCCTGTATCACTCTGGCCTGTTGAAGGAACATACATTTGCTTTGTTGTTTTAAAAGAATGAAAGTTAAAATACAAAAATATAAAGAACAGAAGCTTTAATCAGCATCTTAGAGGGAATATCGGAAAGGATCCTAGCTCAGCTAACTGGAGGGGCATGCAATGACACGTTTTCAGTCAGACCCCTTTCCAGGATTAACTCAGAGGCCAGGTCTGGTGGATCATTATCTCCATCTTGGTGTCACAGTTCTGGAATCTTTCTGGCTGAGGGATGCTTTGCTTCCCAGGAAAACACTGTCTATGGTAGCCTTAGTCATGATGGTCTCCTTCTTTATAGTTAAACTGTTAATCACAGGTTTAACGCGATGACCAGAGGCCTCAGGGGATAGCTGAATGTCCCTATGAGCATCTTATCTTGGGAGTCCTCAATTCTGAAAGGACATGAGTTCATGTAAATTCACAGTCAACTCTTCCTGACCAGCTCTTAGATAAAGTGTCTAAACAACCAATTATAAACATTAGGAAGCATTTTTGGAATATGGGTATATTTTTGAGATATTGGTATAATATACATAAATAAATGTGGTCTTCCTCTCCCTCATCCCATGATATCATCCTCATCCCATCCTTGTTCTACAGTTTATGCTGGGACAAAGGCTACACAGTATCTTCATTTCTTTAGCACATTAAGAAAGATGTGTTAGCAAATAAGGTCCAGTGATTGCTAATACATGAATCAGTATAATTTGGTCCATTGTTAACTGATTTTGTTGCCATTTATTATCATTCTTTAATGTTGTTTCTCCCAGGGGTTTTTAGTTTAGAGAGGCATTTCTTTACGGGAATTGTAACATTAATTTTTCTTATTTCAGGAACATTATTCAGCTTCACTTGAAATTTCTTTTGTTGTAGGACTAAAATGAAGTTATCATTTCTTTCTCACAACTGACAGTATTTAAAGATGATGTTAGACTTCCAAATAATTTTTTCTGACACATTTTTGCTAAAGTCTTATCTCAGCAAAAGGAAGATAAAAAAGTGACAGATAAGAGTAAATGCAAAAACCATAGTTTAATCTTTAATCACACAAGTTATTGTTTCTTACATATGCTTTTCTGTGAATGCCTCCTTAGATTTATAGATTGTAACTTTCTGTTCACTGACACTTCCATAGTATTGATATTTAATTCATAGATAAATATCTTTGCAATTTTAAAAGGGATAGAAATATAAAAGCTGTTTAAAAGAACAGTGTGACTCAGTTGGGGGAATCTTGGGTGTGACTCAGGAGGGGGAATTATGAGCTAATGTGTTAGATGGTTTTGTTTTGAAGACTTGAGTTTAAGAAATGACTTTAGGCCATATGACTGTGAAATCCATCATCTGAAGAGTAGAACTATAGAGAGTGAAATGTACTTTCATTTCAAACCTGGGAAATTTCTACTGAGGAAGCAAAAATACTTGGTAACCCTTGCTTTAGGGGATGACCTCGACCTTCAAGTTTAGAGCAGTCATAGATAAATTTTGAATACAGTCACTTATGGATAAATCTTAAGAGTAACATAAGCCATACAGAATGGAAGTTGAAAAAGTATGAAGAGGAAAAAAAAAGAATCCAAGGAACTACCATTGTTTATTCTTGATACATAGCATGATGTTCATTCTGTGGTAAGTACTTAAAAATTGTGCAAAATAGGAATGAATATCAATTTAAGATCAGTTCATTTCTGGGGTGTGTCGTCAAATGAAAAGGGAGATTCATGCTGATATTCATATGCTAGTGCTCACAGTGTCACTATTAATGACAGAGAGGAAGTAGAATAAGCCCTTGTGTTAGAGCCTGAAAATTTAATTCTCTTAAAATTCATATGTTGAAATTCTGTCTATAAAACTGTATTTACAAATGTGACTTCTAAGGATAAATTAAGAGTATATGAGGTGAAGTGAAAGGTAATGTCAGCAAGGAATTAAGAAGAGAAAAGAAGAACTATAGAGAAAGCTTCTTTCATTTCAAAGACTGTATCTTGGGTTATGGACAGAATTCTGGCAGAATAAAGGACTTTAAAGAGCATTCTGGTAAAATCTCAGATGAATATGCAGAGTAGGTTAGTGGAATATTGCAAAGAAGCTTCTCTTATCATGAAGTAATAGAATTTGGCTGACTTGTTATGGCAGGTAGAACTTACATGTGTTGAAATGAATGTTTGGCTGAGGACAATTTGAAGCAATGTGTTGAGGGAGTGACTTGGTTCCTTCTTATAGCTGAGACCAAAATGTGAGAACAGAGAAACAAATGGAAGGAGCTGTTATGTAGAAAGGAATCAGAATCTAATCTGGAAGATTTTCAGCCTATCCACATTATAAAAAAAATAATAAAATTGTTCTGAATAAAACACTTAAGCATATGGCTGAACAACTATTCGATACAGGATCCTGAGTACGGCTCACTTTTGTAATTATCCATCTCTGCCAAAGCCAGAAATGGAAATGGGATTACATTATTATAGATAGCTAAATTATCTAGAAATATTGTAGGAAGACAGACAAATCTGGACCCTGGAAAAGTCAGTGCAGAACACAGCTCCTTAACCCACTCCTTCTAGGAAAGTCCTTCTCTAGCCCATATGCTCTTGCTATCACATTGCTCCCCAATTTGATCAATAATATGTAATATTACCTAATGTTTTTTGAATATTACCTAAATGACTATATTTGTAATCTTATTGGTTTGCCAAAACTTTGTCCCACCTCCTACTCACCTTGTGACTTCCCACTGGATCAATATTATCTAAGCAACTCTGTTTGTAATTCTATTAGTTGACTAGTTTTGTCCCACCTGAAGCCTGCTTCACTTCATGGCTTTGCTCCATAAAACATCCTTGAGAAACAGAATCATCAGACAGCCCACTTTCCAGGCACTCTTCTGTCCCTCCTAAACATAAGTTTTCTTTCTCACAGAGAATTCTTCTTGCTCTTAACCTCCATTGTTCCTAGAACACACTTCTCGATTTTAGAGAAGATAAACTTGGGATTTCGGATATCTAGTAGGTTGGGAGTTTCTTTCTTCTCTGTCAGTACCAGCAGATACATAACTAGATTGAATTCAAGTATATGGAAAAAGCAGGGCCAATGAAGGAAAACGGGTATACTCATGGGTTCATGGGTTGGGGAACCAAAGCTGTTTGCCTATAAGCATGCTGTCTTCTCCATTCACAGCGGGAAGCATCGGCCAGGAGACTATCAAAGTTACAAATTCCATCACAGGTCTCAGTTTCTTTCTTCAGTTTCACAGAGCATGTTTCCCTACACAGTTGAAGCTGGCAAGATAAGTTTGGAAATACTCAGCTTTTATGACCTAAAGGAGCAGAGAAGATCCAACTCAAAACTATGAAGGTAATGCTGCCAACTGCAGCGGTAATGGGTGATAAGACATTAGACAAAAGAGGATTATTGGGCCAGGGATTTAATTCAGTGGCATAAGCTCCTGCCTTGCACAAGTGCGTGGTTGTGAGTTTGATCCCTGGTTAAAAAAGAAAAAAAAAGAGGATTATTCTGGTGTCTTGAGACTAATAGGTTTTACCTTCCTAGGGTTTTAACTTCCTTGAGATTTTTCTCTTTTGGAATGGAAATGTCAGTCCTACTTGTGTCCCACTCGTTGTTTTGGATTCACATAAATCTCAGTTTGTAAGTTTATAACTAGGAAGTAATTTTGTCTCAAAATGATATACGCATTAAACGAGTAGCTGATTAATACTGATATGAAATTTTGACACTTAGACTTTATTTTTATGTTTATATTTTTAATTTAAGAAAGTTTTCTTTTGATTCCAGGGTTTAAAGATAACTTTCAGCAAAGTATTGTTAGTTTACAGTATTTTTGCCAATTATCTTTATTATCTTTATTTTTATTAGTCCATGTTTGCACTGTATGATGATTGCATATATTAAAGGTAGTTGGTATAGGAATTAAGGTAGGTGGTATAAGAATTAAGATGTAATATGTATACATATATTAAGATGTAATATATATATATATATATATTACAACTTAATGCTTTTGTCTCTCTCCCTTCCCCTTTCTCAACCCTCTCTCCATCCCTTGGTCCACTTCTCATTTGTAAAAGATCTATCTTCCTGTTTCTTGATGTCTATATATATTTTGCTCCTTAATTTACTCACATTTTCAATTTAAGAGACATAGTAATAAAAGAAATAATAACAGGCATAAAACAATATTTAAGCATAAACAACAACATACTATATAAGTTGTGTGTCTGACACATTTTACCTAATATTAAGGTCTAGATCAAGGCACATCCATTGAGGCAATATTTGTGATATTGAGATGGAATGAATGTATTTTATATGTGAGAAGGAGAAGAATTAGTGAAGTGACAGTGGTAGAATTTTATTGGTTTCTGTCTCACATATATTAGTCAGCTTCACATTACCATAATGAAAAAGCTGAGGAATTTAATTGATGAAGAGAAAAGGATTTTTGGCTTATAGTTCTTCAGGTTGACAGGCTAAGATCAGGTGACTCCATTTTCTTTGTGTCTCTAGGGAAGGTGCCAATAGCAAAGGAGGTGGCATGTCCAAAGCTGGGTAAACAAGACAAACTAAGGCCCCACAGTTCCTTTTAAGGGCATATTCCCAGTGACCTAAGGACCTCCACTGTCCCCATGTCTAAAGGTTCTGTCAATGATGCCATCTTGAACAAGTTATGAATACACAGACTTTCAGGAGAAAGTTTCCTAGAGAGAAAGAGAAAGAGAGAGAGAGAGAGAGAGACATTGACACTCACAGAAATAAAAAATTTTTGTGACTATAACAGTAAAAATGGTGGCTCATTACAGGCCAAGAAAAAAAGTCTTACAATAAAATCTATCCTTTTTGTTTTTTAATCTTAGTGTTCTACCTTCCCAAACTATTTTGTTTGTTTCACTCAAATAGTTTATGTTATTTTTGTTTTGACAACTTGAGTAGACTAAGACATCATTTAAAATGTAGATGTCCATAGAATAACATATCTTTGTTGTGGGCACTGCTTCAATTTTACTTGTGTTGCAAGAATCTAACAGGCTTGCCTACATCCTGTAAATGTAGTACTTTGGGTTTCATTACTCATTCTTAGCCTCTTTGTGCCATTTTAATAACTCTGCATAGCATACGGTGATGTCTCTGATTTTTACATTTAGGAAAAATGAGCTAAGGATGCTTAGATCAGCTTCTGTCTTTTGCTTTTTGGGAGCAAACTGCTTGCTTCCAAAGTTCTGAGTTCTGTGTTCTGTTATCAGTCATGCTTGGATAAGTGCCTGTGCTCTTGTCCAAGTAGGAAGTCTTGACTGAGACTATTGATGTTTCAATAGGGCTTGTCTGGTTGTTTATGGGGTTCAGTGAACTGGATATTGACTTTTATATGTCTTTTTCCTCCAGCTTAGACTGTTTCAATGCTAAAGGTCAATCAAAGGTGCTTAAACTGCCATTCTACACCTGAAATAAAAACAGAGAGCTGAATATAATTAAAGTGAGAGAGATGTTGACCAGGAATAACCCCAGAGAGAGCAGACTGCCAATTAACAAGTATTTGCAGCAGCATAGCATTTCAGGATCAGTGAATTTAGAAGGACTTAAGAGTATGATGCCATTTTGGGATGGTTACTAGGGTAAGACTGATGTGGATTGGTTGTCAGAGTGATCTATTTGAAGTGAGTCTCTTTCTGATTGGCTTACTTTTCAGAAGGTATTGTCTAACACTGAGTGATGGTAAAACTCATCTCACTGAAGTACATTTTCCATGACATATTGCAAGAGTATAAACATGTTCTGATGAAACCATTTGGATGACTATTTGGGACCATGGGGACATTTGTGGAAATTCTTAAGAAAAATTTAGGAGGTTATATCTTGATCTTCCCTGTATTTTTATTTTTTCTTTATGTTTTAATTTGTTCCAAACATAGTCCAGATAAAATATGTTATTCATTGACTTCCTACTCACCAATAAAAAACACCATTAATGCACTGGAATTGACTTCCAAGTAACATAATAATGAAAGCCAAAGGAAAGCTTAATACCATGATAGCTTACAAAAAGAAAAGAGAATTTTATAAAACCAAATGTCTTTTGAAATCAAACTTGTAAAGGGAAATTATTCACTAGTTTATTTTTCTAGTTCTTTGTAATTTTGCACTATTTTTTCTTAGATTCCTTTAATTTTCTTTTCCACCAGTCTGAGAAAAGTTAATTCAGTCAATAACTTTGTGAGGGTTTTTGCAATGATCTTTTGCTTATAATACTTCTGTTTTGGTTGTGGCAAAATCATTTTCATTATGTGTAGAGTACATAGGTGTTTAATAATGATAGCAAATATCTTGACCAAACAAGACAAAAACAACAACCATAATTCTTGTGATTTCCTTTCTTGATTACAAGTTTCAACTTTTTATGTTTGGATGCCTTATTTTTTCAAACTCAAAACTGTCTTTAAAGTTTTTTCTGTTTTTTTTTTTAACTAGAAAAATAGCTTCTCATAAGACATTTGAAACCCTAACTTACCATGGATTCCTCATTTCTAATCTTTTATGATGTGTTTCTTTCTCATATTTTCATACTTTTCTCAATTTGTGTACTCTTAATATAAGAGACACAATTCCCTTTTGTTTATTTTTTTTTTAACAATTCCTTGCACTTGGAACTTTCCCCAATATTTTCTCAGGACTATTTACTTTGTCTTGAACTTTCAATCTCTCACATTTCAAATATTAGATCAAAATTTAAGGCTATTTCTGGATTTTTTCTTCAATGTGCCAGACCTTTTCACTCTATCAAGTGCTAAAGTTACATCTCTGTATCTCAGTTTCTTCCATGCGTCAGTGGGAGTATGTCATGTATATATCTTCTTTAAAGGGTTACTTCAGTGATTATTTAGATAACTATACAGTGTTTAAAAGAGTACGTTGTCCAGAACAAGTGCTGGGCATGTCAGCATTCTTATTTTAAAATACTCCCACAGTAGGCTTTGCATAATTAATTACAATTTCTCTATTTTAGTGCCTGTTAAAACCTATTGTTATGTCCAGATATCTGAAAATATGTTATATTTTTGTTCACCTACACCATGCAGAACTACTGATACGTATATTCAGAGTGAGTTTATGAACATAATGAATTAAAAAATCTGATTTTTTTTTTAGTTTCCTGCCATTGTAAGTAAATACTTGAAATAACTGACTGATAAATGAAAACTTTGTATTACACGTCATAGTTTGGAGGTTCCTGTTCAGGAATGACTGGGCCTGTTTCTTTGGGTGTGCACAAGGTAGCATATCATGGCAGGAGCTTATAATGAAGGAGAAACACTTAAATTGTGTCCAGAAAGTAACAAGGAAAGGGACTAAAAAGCAAGGTCCAACACATGACTGGGAGGGCACATCCCCAGTGACCTAAAGAACCTCCACAAGCCCAATCTCCTAAAAGTGAATGAGACCTCTTTTCCAGTGAGTGAGACCATGCTAGAGACCAAACATTTTATAGGTGAGCCTTTAGAACCACCTCCCTCTTATGCAAGCCTTTGGAGGACATACAGCATCCAAATGATAGCTCCATTTTATTGTAATTCAAATATATTTAACTTAATAAACATTTAAATATTCTGTTCATGAAATACCCATGGATCTTGTACCAGGAACTTAAAAATGAACATTTTCTGTATCAGCATTTAGAATATTTAGAAGTCTGTAGGCAAAACAGGAATACAGTCATAAAAAACATGCGTTTGTTTCAAGTAGAAAAAGATGGATGTACAATTTGAGAAAATCATGAGGAAACTGACATTTCACTAGAACACTAGAATGATCTTAACTATTGTATTTGGAAAAGGGTTTGATGGAAACTAGGAAGCAGACAGTTCCACGTGAAAGAAAAACAGAAGTAAGTATTTAGTCTCATTAAATTATACATCATCTGCCAACAACGCCCCAATCTCTCCCATTATAACAGAATCTCCACAGATGACAAACTCCAAAAAATCATCATAAATAACAGCAGTCTGATAATTAAAGGATGCTGTTTTGAATAGCATAATATTAGAATTTCTAAGTCAAATTTAACAAGGCATACTGTCCAAGGAATCATTTGAATTGCCCGAAGATCAGCATATTTGTGCTCTAATAGGAGCTGAGTAATAGCTGCTCCATCCTGTTAGCAAAGGACACAGTCCGGTTTCCCATGGGCGGTTAACATCATTTCACTTTTTCTCTTTGACATTAAGTCAGGATTTTACCACCAAGGATTTCGTCATATGTGCACACTTACATTCATTTGCATCAGGATGCTTCTTTGCTCAATTAGTTCTATTTTTAATTCAGGGGAGGAATTGAGACTATGACCTGGCATAGTTTAATTAATGAAAATGAATTACTAAAGTCTATTGAAGACTGTGAATTCCTTTGTTTACCTCTCACGAGACATTGAAAATATTAGTAATTTTAATATAATATCAGTATTACTAAATACATGTGCAATTATTTCCATTAATTTTAGAGTAGTATATTTTAACTTAATTTGTTAAAATGAAAAAATTCTATTTTACATTTTCTTGTGAATTTTATTATTTTAAAAATTATTTCAAATAAAAATTAAATTATGTGATATACATGATTTCTCATTGACATGTTATGGGTACTAGTATTGGCTCTAACTAATGATAATATAAACTCTTTTTTAGCCCTTATACATATCACAACTTAATAGGAAAAAATAATAGTAAAAAGAATAAAGGTAATTATATTTAAAGCAGTAATTTTTACTTTGTTAATATAAATTTTAAAGTAAAATAACTGATAATAGGTATACTTATAATCAGTAATTATAAGTACTATAATTATAAATATTTAAATGTATACATCAATTTTTCTCTGAACAAAATGGTCTGAGACAAATAATTATAATCTATTTTTGAGTTTTATAATTTTTAATATCTTATCTGCATTGTCTGAATAAGACAAACATCTATCTTATTTCCTTTTTATTAAAAATGGAAAGTTTTTATTCAAAGTATTAAAATTTTGCCCAGTATATGGATTTTAAAACAGTGGTTCAATATTAAGAAAATTGCTTCTTAAATCATAGATATTTCCATATATCTTATTTTATAATTACACAAATATTGCCTGAAATTGGTTTCCTTTTATTATGCTTTTCTTTTACTAAGAGCAAATTCCACATATTTACATAGGCATATGTAGTCATAAAAAATGATTTTATCATAAATAATATTAATTCTTTTCTATTATTTTAAAAATTGATTTCTGTTGTGTGGCCAAAATGGGCTCTCACTGTGTTAAGTAGAATTTGTCTATTATCCTTGAGTCTTAAACTATCTTTTCTCTGACCTTGTGTGTGTCTACATTTTATTGGTAACATTTATCTATGCTATTAATTTTTAATTTAAAAACACATCTAATACCCTTCATATTTTTCTTTCACATATATCTGTTTTCTCCCAGTATGTCTCTTAGACCTCTTTTGTGGTGTTTTAATAGTATTTGTATGTATGTGAAATTTGTATTGTCAAGTAAATAACAAGTAAATTTTGTCATTTGCTTTTTATATTTATGTGAAAGATCTTATCTCTATTAGGACTTAAATAATTTATGATTATTTTGTTATTTCATAGTTTTAATATTTTATTATGTGATCTATACACACATTTGAAATTGATATCTTAATATCTTTAATTTTTGGTGGAAAATTAATTACACCAATACCATTCATTACTCATTAAATCTTTTCCTGCTTTGTAGTGAATTCTGTGACAATTAGAAACAGTATCTTTGAGTGCCTCTGCGATTTCAATAAATTCTATTGATTTATTTTCAATTCCACAAAAATGGTCATTCTTTCTCAGTTACTTTAGCTTAAATAAATTTAATTTTTTACAGGGTTTTTTTTGTATAGTTTGTATACAAATTCTAAAACAAAACTTTATCACATTGGAAAAATTGGATCACTTTTATCTGGCCTTTTTTCCCCAAGCTTCTGCAGATAGTTTATATCATATTGCAAAATCCATCTTAATTATCATATCTGCCACAATGATTTCAGTGAACTTTCTCCATATTTATTATTAGTGCAAGTCACACATACATGCCTAATTTCAATCATATGATGTAGCCGTCACTTTTCCATTACTGGGATAAAATATCTGATGTAATCAGCTTTAAGGATGCGAGATTCTTTTGCTTTTGTTTTGGCTCTTTTTTTTTAGAGTTTTCAGTTCATCATTGCTGGTTCAAAGGCAGAAACAAACATGGAGGAGACTTGCTCAACCTATGGTAGTGGGGAAGCAGAGACAAAGGGAAGGCCTGGCGCTGCAGAGCTACCTTCCGAAGGCGTCCCGGTGGGGAGTGGGGAGCCAGGCTTCTCTAACCAGGACCCACTTGCTGACCCCACGTTCAGCTGTCACCTCACTGATAAGGATACGCTCCCATGATCCAATCGCCTTGAAATACATGAGAGTATCAGAGCACAGTTGTAGTTCTAAATCATTACAGATAGTGAGTAACACACTGTCATCTACCTGGAAGCTAGAGACAGAACCTTTGGCAAAAGATACTAAAATAAAGTTTGTATAATTGAAAGGGTCATGACGCAGGAGACAATTTACTATGGACTGCCCAACAACTTCTCAAATCCACTCACTTGGCTCATTGTTCACTGCTCCCACCTAACTCTAAATGAGCATCATCTCCTTGTAGTTCTAGCACAGGAGGCTCAAACTGGATTTGGCAGCAAACCTCTACTTATCCTCCGGAGTATAGTCACAGCGAGCTTTTCAGAACACCACTATGGCTAGATGATTAGTTTTTTACTTAAAACTCTTAAATGATTCAGTAACATTTTAGGACTGAAGGTAATACTTTATAGCATGGGTTGTTATCTAATTACCTATTCTCTGTCATATTTTGTAACTCACATATCTTTACCTTGGTCATTATAGCTGTTGTCTTTTTTAAAAAAATCACACATTTTCACTCAAAACACCTTGCGTGTGTGGATTATATTCTTAGGGATTCACTTCCCCTTTGTATGAGCTCCTCTCATCCTTCAAAACTGAGGTCAAAATTTGTACTCTCAGATGTCTCATTTTAATGGACTCCTAGGTTTGGTCAGATTCCACTGTGTGTCTACATGGGTTGCTGTGTGTGTGTGTGTGTGTGTGTGTGTGTATGTTTTCTTCGTTTATGTCATTTGATTAATATCTCCCTCACACACCATGGGGCTATGCATGTACTGCATATAATAGATTCTAAATACTCCCGGTGACCAAATGGGCCAACAAGAAAATATTTTTAAAAACTTATTTTGCTCTGTCTGATATTGAACACCAAAGAATAATAAAAAAAAAAAAGTAATCTAACAAATGAGTTTTTCATTTTCAAGTTAAAATTCTCAAATGAACTATCCTATTTTTATTTTAGTCTTATCATTTAAATCTATTATGATATATCATTGTTATAAAATCCATATACTCAAAATGCCTTTTAAATTACTGATAGCATAATTATCAGCAACTTATGAATATAATTTCTTTGATAAAATATTTAATTAATTAATTGTGTGGCTTTATATTTTTGGTGTTTCTGGAAGGTGTCGATATTGAATGACCATTTTCTTCCACGTGGAGTCCCAATATTCTCTTCAGCAATATCATAGAATACTCATAAATGGTTTTAAGGGTCAAAGAAACTGCCTCAGTGGGATAGCAAATCAAAAGTCAGAAAGAAGTCTGAGAGTTTTTATCTTCTTGTCATTATAAATCATTTTACATACAATTCTTGTACTCATATTTCTGCCACCTCACTATTAAAGCAGTTTGTATTTTAGATGTGCTTTTGATATGAGGAAAACCCGGCAGGAAAAAGATTTGGAATATTAGATTTAAAAAAAAAAAGTAATTTCTTCAAGAGGCCAGAACATGACAACACCATTTACTTGTTTTGTATCAAAACAAAGATTGTTTTTATATAAATCAAATTGTGTGAAAAATAAATATAGTGCTCATTGGTAAGATTATAACTATGTAATTTTTAAATCTGGCACCAAAATATGCTACCTATTTGAAAAATGTGGCATTTTTATAATGAGTTTACATCAGTATCAAGTGTCAGACGAGGAGCTCTGGGGTGGGAAGATCTGTGTGTCCACCTCCTTTGCATCCTATTTTTGATCTTTAAAAACAAAGCGATGTGCTGTGTATGTTCTATCATTCCTTGGCACCACAATTTCTGACACCTTTCCTCACACATTTCTCAACAATAAAAGGATGACAGGAAAGAAAAGTTCTTTTCATCATCAAGAGTATTGTTACTACTACAAACACTATGGGAGAAAATGAACTTCTTCCACAAAGCTCTTATTTCCCAGATATTTACATTTTCTTTTCCTTTGCTTAGGGATGGATAACAGATGGCTGGGCGGTGATTCGGGATGCTAATGAGCCTGCTGTGTTTTCAGCTAACCTTAGGTAGACACAGTCCTCTGAGGGCTGACTACTCCTAAGCCATTTTAAAATGCTAGCAGATAACCATTAAACACACTTTACTAATGAACTTTTTATAAACACTAAAGCCATGATTAACTCTAGTATAATAAAAACTCTATACTAGCAAGACAGTAATTAAATACACTGGCATTTTGGAAAGAGGATTTTCAAGTTTCAGCTGAGCTTACAAAGTAGTAGTAGTGAAACAGATGAAAACTAGCATAAGGTAGCTCTAGCTCGTAGGTCGTGGAATGCGGTAGCCTGGAGATACAAAGAGAACGGCTACAAAAGCAGAAAAGGGCACAGGTAGGAGATGGAAAATTTAGTCCCTCTCGTCATTTCCCATAAAGTATTAAAGATGGAGAATAAAAAAAGTCTACATAACATTCATTCATGTGTGTAGAAAGCACTAGGATGAGATTCTTACGCAGGGCTCCCTGTATATAAAAAGAACTATTTTCATTCAAATCCAGTATGCAATTCTTAAACTGTTGCAAGAATCATAAATGATATTTGCATCTAGATATACTAAACAGAATCCAATTTATTGATAAATTTATTAACATTGTATAGGAGAAACATATTTAGATTTTAAGAAACTGTCACATTTTAATGTTAAATGTATTTTCCTGATCCTAAAGTAGTATTTTAATAAACTGGTATAAATTTTTAAGAATTAGGATTACTTACAATGTTGTTTGATATGATGTAAGATAACATTTAGATATGTAAAATAGTCACAAATAGATACTAACTGTAAGTGTAATGCTTGACTCATTAGTGAATTTTGAGATAGTATACATGATCTCATGCCTGCCAGGTATATGCATTTTTCTGTCCAGGAGCGGGAGCTTAGAGAAGCAGCTAACAGTAAAAGTAATGGATTTAAACACCCATGTTCTAATTCTGTTTCTACCACGTACCATGCTTATGAAACCTGACAAGTCCCTTAACCTTCTTTAAGTTAAATTTCTGTAAGGTACTTAATTTAACAGGGCTTCTGTAAAAACTAAGAGGATTCTCATTTAATGTTGAGGATACATGCTGTAACAGGTTGCATACTCTATAGTTGATAATGAACATTATCAATACTTTTGGAGGGAGATGTGGAAGAAATTAAGTCATTTGTAAATATAATGCATATTCTAGTAGTAAGCACTAATTAACACAACTGGTTTCCTAGGAAATTGTGCTACTGCTATGTTCCAGTTTTCTGTGTTGGATGTTTGTATTCTTTGAGAATTCAAGATAATTGAAAATTTTAAATATGCATTAATCTTACTGGGTTAGCAAAAACTTCCCATGCACCAAGTCATAATGAAACCAGGCTATTTTTTTAGTACCTTTATATTTGAACATCCTGAATTACATATCTAATATGCAAATTTCCATGAAAAATGTTTTAAATGATTTCTTTCACTGATGTTCATATGTTTTTCCTTGTGAGATTTATAAATGTATAAAGTCTTACATATGCACTAAATCCCAAATCTGTGGAATCTAGTAGAACAGTAAATAGCTTACCTTTTTATTAATTTGTAGAAATGTAGGATAAAAATTGTCTGATTCTCGAATGTTCTGCTCATTTTTATTTCTGGCATTTTATTAGTAGTATCTAGTAGAGTGGTTTGACTTATGTTGGCCTTTCTGGAATTACACTAGTACAGAAAATTCAGATTTCTGAAATTATTACATTTTATCACATACACATTATAATTTTCATACACACTGACACAGACATGCACACAAACGTACATATACTCACATAGAAACATTTTTTTCTGAACTGTTGAAGTGTAAATTATAGATGTGATGTCCTCTTAACTCATAGTAGAAGAACTTTATCCTACAGAACCATTATATAATTATCAAAATCACTGCTTTTCCATAATACTGCCATTTTAGATAAATTCAGTGTTGCCTGACTGTTATGGTTTAGAAGTAATTTGAATTTATCCCTAAGAGTTAATGTGTTAGAAACTTGGTTCTAAAAGACACAAGATTAATAAATGAGGTCCAAAGGTGCACCCATTTTTATACAACTCAACTTTATCCTTATTTATGGGTACAGTAGTACTGCAAGTGTATAAATGCCACATTTCCTTGATGCATTCATTTGTTGCTGGGCATACATGTTGCTTCCAAGATTTTGCTATTATAACTGTGCTGCTATAAACATACATATGCATATACACTGCAATATGATGCCTTTAGTTATTTCATGTTAAGTGAAACAAATTAGACATATAAACTTAAATATCAGATTTTTCTTATTCCAGAAACCCAAAATCTAGGCCAAAAAAATGAGAAATAAATATTAGGACACAGCAATAGATTCTTTACAGATTAAAAGTGTACCAATAGATGGAAGGAATGGGCAGTGGAAGGAGGACAGGGAAAGGGAATAAAAATGAATTGCAGTGTGCGATGTACATGTGCAGTTTTCCACAAGCAATGTTGTCATTATGTGCTGCATATATGAACTAATAGAAAATGAAAATGAAGATGGAAAAAAAAGAAAAGAAATCTAGTGGAAGGTCTTTGGGTAACTGAGATTAAGGCAGCCTTTGGAGACTCGGAGTTTTTTGCTGTGATAACGAGTTGTCTCTGAGTCACTCACTGACTTCCTGTCTGGTGATGAAACTTTTCACCTTTTCATGAGCTTCTGCCATTGTGACATCATCCTGCAGAAGGACTTGCCTGGGGCCACATGATCCCGGCATCCTGCCCCTGAGCCTCCAGAACTATGAGCTGAATGAACTCCTTTTCTTGACAAAATCAATGTGCCTTGGGGCATATCGTTATAGTAACAGAAAATGGGCTAATACACTGACTCTAAGCAGAAAATGATCGCTCCTAACTCATTCCACAAAAACATCTACCCTGTCAAGAAGAAGCCCTGAGCTCTCTATGCAAGACTATGAAAAGAAATCAAACAATTGCCTAGCCAGAAACAATAGTTCAGTCCCTATGAAATGTACCAGCCTTAGGGAGGAATTTACTCCCTGCAGCAATGTCTATGAGCTTAAATAAATGTACAGATAATAAAGCCAATGGTTCAAGCCTATAAAAGGAAAGTAAGAGACCTAATTTCCTCTGTAATTCAATCTTTTATAAGAAAAATTTCTATGTGAAAGACAATTTGTAAATGTGCTCAATTTTCAATCTCTGTTTCTTTGAATTCTACCATAGTAAAGCCAAAAACTCTTGCAAATGAAAGCAATAATTCTCTTACAGAAAAATTGTTAAAATATAACTACAAAATACAATTACATTTTTTCCAGCATATTGTTACATGAATAATTATAATTTAAACATGCACTTTATATAAATATATTCTTTAATAGTAAAATACATCTTTACTGAAACTAGATACAACTATTTACATATTTATATGAAATATATTTTAAATACTGTATAACATAAATAATTACACTTTAAACATGGACTTCACATAAATATTTTTTCTTGCAAAATATATCTTTTCCATATTAAAGTGTGTTTAACATTGTTTCTCATAAAATTGTACATGAATGTTTGTTTGGTTTTGTTTGTTTCTCAGGTAGTTGAAGGGAACTTATAGAAATGATTATAACCAGAAATTAGTTTGTGTAAAATGTGTTAATTGTGTTGTGTGTCATCTTATTGATATCATTCTAATATCTGACTTAGAATGCCTTTAGACTCATCTTTTCAATCCTGATACATATGCAACTAGCTGATTATGTTTCTTTGCATAAAACAGAGATTATGATCCTTTTTCAGGCATCTTTAGTGTTATATAGGGTTCAGAAAATTTAATTCATCATTT
Organism: Hydrochoerus hydrochaeris; assembly: GCA_004027455.1. Taxonomy (NCBI): domain Eukaryota; kingdom Metazoa; phylum Chordata; class Mammalia; order Rodentia; family Hydrochaeridae; genus Hydrochoerus; species Hydrochoerus hydrochaeris. Next base: position 141,555 of record PVLA01002062.1, read on the forward strand.
TATGACTGATTTGATTTTTAATGACAATAAAGAAAATTATCTTTTTAAAATCAGCCTTTTTATACAGAAAAAAATACTTCATACAATTTCAGGTTTAAAAGTACTTCACATACATGGTGTTGAATTTTTTAGTATCTTGACTGTGATGGTGGTTACACATATCCATATGGGTGACAAAACTACATAGAAACTAACAGGCACAAGAAGATAAGTGAGTACAAATAAGATTGATTAAATCTGAATAAATCGGAGTGTTGTGCAGATGTGAATAACCTGGTTACCACATTACACTGTAGCACAATAAAATGTTATAATCGGGGGAAATGGGGCAAACTATACAAGGAATATTTCTGTAATGCACTTAAAATTCTATGTGAATCTATAGCTCTCACAAAAATATTTTATATAAAATATCATGTTACTTTTATATAACCTTTTCCTTATTTCATGCAATTAAGAAAAAAATTGACATAACAAACATTCATTTTGCATAATTTTGCAGATCATCTTAATGAAATTTATTAAACTAATTTAATTTGTTGTGAAACTATAGGCAGATGAATTTCATAAAATATTTATATACAATATCTGATTATCTAAAATAAGTCATGACTATTGTTTATTACATTTTGAAAAAGAATTGAAATGCTCATGTGCCATTGGCAGCCAAGGAATTCATTATGTGGTTAACTGGGCTTGATGTTGGGAGAAGTCGAGAGGCAAGAGCTCAACAAGGAGCAAACGAATAACCTGACTTAAAAATGAGACAAAGAATCTCACCAAAGAAGTTATGTAGATGGCACATAAACACTTACCAAGACACTCCCCATCATACATATTAGGAAACACAGTTAAAATGAGGTATCACTACACATCTACTAAAACGTTCAAAATCTGAAACACTGACACCAGTGCTGGTGAAAATGTACAGCCACAGGAATTCTTTATAAACCTTCTCTTCAATCCTGAAAAATTCAAACAAACTCAGGAAAGTAAATAGAACTAAAAAGCTGTCTTATTTCCAACAAGTGGGAATAAAAAATTCTGAAAACGTATTTTTTTGGAATATAGCTTAGTAGCTTTTTATAAAACTAAACATACCCTTACCATACGATTCAAGATTATATACCTTGGTATTTATCCAAAGGATTTGGAAATGTATTTCTGCACAAAATCTTGAGAGCAGATGTTTACTGAAGCTTTATTTATAATTGCTCAAACTGACAAGCTGGCAGTGTCCTTCAGCAGGTTAATGGGAAATAAACTATTATATCTGAAAATGAAAGGTTGTTTGATGCTTAGAAAATAGTAACAACAACATAAACAACAAAACTATCAAGTTGTGATTAGACTTGGAGGGCATTTTAATGAGTATTACTGGGTGAAAAGAACTCAGCTGGGAAATCTGTATCCTGTACAATTCCACATACACAACATCTGGTAAAGAGATGTATTTATTCAGGCAATAAAAGATAAATAAATGCCAGAGGTTGAAGGTGCAAAAAGAGACACATAAGCAGAGCACTGATAATTTTTAAGAAAATGAATGATTCAATACAAATGGTTATGTAACATTATAAATTTGCATGAACTCACAGTGGTGACTGTGATGAATCAACATAAGTTTTTCAGTAGGATTCTAAATAGATTTAGCAGCAAATAGTTGATTCTGTCTGGGAATTTTGAGAAAGAAAGGCTAAACCTGGATGGAGGCATGAGTATCTTGCAAATCTTGCTATCATTCTCTAATTTTATTATGAACTTAAAAATAGCCTGAAAATTAAAAACTTATTAAAAACAAGGTATCATCTTTCATTTTTTAAAAAAATTTTATTTAAAGAGGAGGGAAGCAAAACAGAAAAAAGGGTAGAAAAAATACAGAATTTCAAAAAAAAATAAACAGTAAGAAATCACTATTTGATGATATCTTACATATTGTCTTCTTGGATATAGTTGTTCAAGTTACAAAATTAAAGCATACAGAGTGGACATTCAAACAGTGAGGCTGCAAACAGTTCTGTTCACCGATCCAACAAAAACTTAGTAACATGGTTATCAAACCTACACACTTAAGTATACATACAGTTATCTCTTTTAGAGCACTTTCTTTTCCTCCTCTTGCTTTTTTTTAAATTTTTTTTTATTTAAAGAAAAAATTTTGAAACAGAGAGAGGATAGAAACAATACAAAATCTCAAAAACAAAACAAAACAAAATAAAACAAAAAAATAGTAACCAGTAAAAAATCACTAGATGATAATTACATACATTCCTACTAGATGCAGTTGTTCAAGTTACAAAAGTAAAGTCCACAAAGTGGACATCCAAACAGTGAGACTGCTGTCAGTTTTGCTCATCCACCCAACTAAAACTTTAGCAACATGGTTATTAATTCCACACACTCAAACATACATGCAGTTATATCCTTTAGAATACTCTCTTTTCCTTTTTTTTTTCTTTACAATAACTATAATCCATTCTTGTAAACTACTTAGAAGTTCTACACATGTATAAGTCTCTACACATATACCTAGCCTTTCTGTATTAGAGGGAGAAACAAATCAAAACAAGTCAGCAATACAAATTCCTAGAAAAACACAAAATGAAAAGAACATAAAAGACATGATACTAGGTGATCTACATAGTCACTATGATGTCTCTTGTTATTTTCAATAAAATTGTCTGGATCATCAAATATAATATAAACTTAGCATTTCTTTACACTATCAATAAAATCTAAACATTGGAGACATTATAAGACTTCAAAGGCAGTTAAGAATCAAACCAGAATGGGTATCCTATTGAATCCTGTCATCTTCAGAATAGTTGCTCCTACTCTCAGACTCGATACTCTCAAGCATATCAGATTCAAATAAAATCAGTCAAGATAAAACAGTGATATAACCAATCTGCTCTGTCTTATCTCTGCCATGCTATTTTTCTGTTGTTATTTGTTTAGTTTTCTCCTTCATTCCACTGTCTGCCCCTTTTGTTGAGGCCTTTCTGCCATTATTCCTGGAACCCTGGTGATTTTCTTCTCTCTCTCTAGAAAGTCCTTCATTCTTTTTTGCAGGGCTGGATAGGTGGTCACAAACTTCCCCAGTTCCTCTTTGTCATGGAAATATCTTGTCTCTCCATTAATTTTGAGAGACAGTTTTGCAGGTACATCATTCTGGGTTGGAGGTTATTTTCTTTCAGGGCTTGGAATATTTCGCTCCAAGCTCTTCTTCATTTGATGGTTTGCATTGAGAAGTCCACTGTGATTTTGATGAGTTTTCCTTTATAGGTAATCTGTTTCTTTTCTCTGACTGCTTTTAATATTCTGTTCTTGTGATGGATTTCTGGGATCCTGATTATCATATGTCTGGGTGTAGATCTGTTTGGGTTGTAGCTGGCTGGAGTTCTGTATGCCTCACTTATCTGAACTTCACTTCCATTACCTATGTTTGGGAAGTTTTCCTTAATTATTTCTGTGAATAGACTTTTTATTTCATTTGTATTTGTTGCTGCATCTTCATTCACATATTTTATTCTTAGGCTATAAATCCTCTTTTCATCTTCTAGCCTTTGTATAGTTGCTTCCTGTTTCCTTGTTATTTTTAAGAGATCCTTCCTTTCACGATCATACTTTGCAAATCTATCCTCAAGTTTTGAAAGTTTGTCTTTAGTTTCTGTTAAAAGGTTTTGCCAGGTTTCAATGGAGTTTTTATTTTCCTGATATTCTCTTTGGATCTATTTCATATATTCTAGGTTTTGTTTATATTCTTCATCAAAGGCTTCTCTCCTTTCTCTGGGTTCCTCTATTCTTTCATTTGTGCCTACTTGAGGATTACCCAGGACTTCTTTTATTAATCTTCTTATATCTTGCTTCACCTGCATTAGAATTTCAGATTTAAATTCGACAATGAGGTCACAGATGTATTTCTTTATTTCCAGTGAGGCTTCTCTGACATTACAGGTTTGCTGCTCTTAACCACCTCTGTTGGACTCACTTTCGCTGGTTCTGCAGTTGGGGACCTTTTGCTCTTTCTCTGCCTTGTCATGTTTTCAGCCCCCTTCAGACAGGTGGGTGGTGGAGGTGTCTGGGCCTTTCCTATAGTTTACAGTTTTTCTGCAGCACACTTGCTAGGGAAGTACTGCCCCCCAGTCCGCTGCAGATCTGTGAGTTGCAGTCTGAGAGCTGGCTCCTCTCCCTATGCCAGTCAACCAGTTTATGCTTCAGCAAGTTTGTGTGTTCCCTGGGGATGCCACTGGCCCAGAAAAGCCTCGTCCTGCCTATTTTGAGTTTCAATCAGGGGTGTGGCCAAGCCTGAGCATATCCCACCAATCTGCTTTGAACTAGGAGTCATCAGCAGATGCTGCCTCGGGTTTTGGTTCAAGCCGGCCCTGCCCAACTCCAAAATGTGACCCAGCCAGTCCTCCCGGTTTGGGGATTCCAGTTCCCATCACTCACAAAAGTTCATGCAGCTCGACTGGCTGTTTCCACTCCCTGTCTCAGCGCTTCCTCCAGCCAAGGGTCTGGAGCTCACCAACCCCTGCTCTTGGCAGGGCCGCGATCTCAGCTAGATCGTGAGTCACCTGACTTTAAGAAGTGCCAGTACAGCGATTGGGTCTTGCCCAGCTCCAGCCCTCTGTCCCTACTTCTTTTTCTTCTTCTTTTTTTTTTTTTCTTTTTCTTTTTCCTCAGTTTCTTCCTGGGTCATGAGAATTCCTCTCCTTTTGTCTGGCTTTCTCCATGTTGCCAGATTCCAGTGTCTGAGTTGTTTTTATTTTATTTTTTTTCCTCAGAGAGGCTCTCTTATCCTGCCACCACTCAGTCAGCCATCATGCAATCCCCCTTTCATGTTTTTTAATTGTTTCATTGTTTTCTTTAAGTTTGTTTTATTTTTTTCCTGACTTCTACACTTTATTTCCAATTGATTTTCCATGGAATAGCAAAGAAGCCCTTTTTAAAAAAAGCAAACATCCTCTTCCACTGAATGCCAAATTGCTCAACACTTCATGTGACTAGAAGCAGCTTTACCATGAGGCATGTGGAACTTAAACATAAATACAGAGTACTTATAAGGTCTTGTGCTCATTTTTGTGTTGCAATTTTCCATTAGGTTTCTTCAGTATTCAGTGCTGCCTATCATTTTCTGAGACCACCTCCTCTGCCTTTTTACTTCTCTCTGTTGCTAATGGTGCCATCCCAGTTCCTCATTCTTTTTTTGCCTAAATAACTTTAATAGCTGAATGATCATACCTTCTCTTGATGAACAGGAAAAATCTCCCTTGCATTTTCTACCTATAGTCCTGTAGTTTTATATATGCAAAAACCATTTCCTATTCCCCTTCCTTAAAATCTAAAGAGACCTTTCCCCATCCCCCCATTTAAAGATAATTGCCTGGAGTTCTCCACTGCTTTCTCAGTCAAACTACTCTTTTCTTAGCTGTGGTGAGATTTTCCTTCAGCTTCAGTTTTTATGTAGGTGTTTAAACATATTCAGGTTTGTCTTTCCTCAGTTGATGCAGAAGTTTTATACCAACACAACAACAACAGCAATAATAAAAACCTTCTTTAATCTCCTGTTTTTATCCAGTGATTGACCCTGCTCTTACAGACATTTCTGAACTAATCATCTTAAAATGATGAGGAACAGCGTGTGGGCCTTGTATTTTTACCTCTCCCATTCTCTAAAACTCCTTTACAGGATCATATAAATAAACTTTATTCTCCTAATAATATAAAAATTTTAATAGATTTTTTAAAAATCAATCTTAGTCTCCTTCCTGCTGTTCTGTGGCCCCTTCTTTCTTGAAACACTGCCAGAGTCTCTGTGGCTTTGCAGAGTTCTGGTTTTTCCTGCTGGACAAAGTGTGCCTTTGTGTGACTATTGCATTGTTAAGCACCGAAATGTTCCCATACTCTTTATTCTTTCCAAATTACTTTTAACAACCCCATTTACCTTCATAATATTAAATAACATCCATATGTTCATTCATTTAAATAGCCATGGCACGTTGAACACCCACACTGTGAGAGGTTTTGTGTCTAGTACTAGGGATACAATTAGAATGAAAGTGACGTTCATTAACCCATAATCAAATTATTATACAAGCAAATTGCTAAATGCAATCTGTGATCATTAATATTTAGGAAAAATATACAACACTCAAGCAATGTATAAAACTTAGACCTGATAGAGTAAGGGATTCTTTGAGGACCTTCTATTTCAGCTGCCACTGAATACCAAAGCAGGAATTCATTTAATTTATTAATGTATTAAAAGTATCACAGGTTTGTCTAACAGCCAAAAAAAATGTTGAGGCAATATAAAGAATTTTTAAATGTTTAGCTATTTATCATGAATTTTGCATTAATTTGGAAGTGATGTCTTAATTTACTTTTGTGAAATTATGGCTTCAGTGGAATACGGTAGGTGTACTGTTGATTAAAATTCTAAGTCTGACCATTGCCAAGAAATGTGTATGTTGTCCAAGTTAAACCAGCAATATGCTTTCTCTTCAAAATATGAATTTTGAACAGAACAGAATTTAAAAATTGGAGAAACAAAATTGGAGCACATTCATGACTGTATAGCTATTGATATAAAATAGTTGAACTAATCCTCTTCTCTAAATCCCAGAGAAAATGTTTCCTACTTGTTTTGCCTATGCCCGTTTGTCCATTGTCTGTTTTTCCTATCATTTCTGTGAGCTCTTCTGCATAAGTCTTTATCATTTCCCTTTCAGAACTATTTAGTTATGATATATATATATATATATATATATATATATATATTCACATTGAGGTTTTGAATGGAGGTTTTGAATAAATTTTTTGTGGGTGAAAAGAAAGACCAGAGTGAAACAGGATAAAATTAGGTCATAAGATATTTAATACCAATTTTATTTTCAGTCTAGTGTAAAGATTATACCTTCTTTCTAAGACCACAGGAGAATAAATATTGCAAAATGTTTAAATATAAGAGTTACATCATCAGAATCATATTTCTAAAATTGATCTGGATTCATTTAGGTAAATTCAGTGAAGGCAGAAGGCATAAATACAGGACTATTTAGGAAGAAATTACATTCAAGGAGCGAGCACTGAGTTGCAGGTAGAAAAGCAGAAGTATTTACATGGCCAAACTGACAGGTTGGTCTCAAATGGCAACACAAGAGAGGTACTTCTCTAGGATGACCTTTGGGTTTCTTGAAAACCCTAAATGTCAAAAACCGCTTTCAGGAAATAGTTGCTTAAATTTCTGGCTTATAAAGGTTGTTTGCAAATGACATTTAGTAATGAAATAAGAAAAAAAAAGGATGATAATTAGATTTAGATAAGGGCATATTTTGGGTTAGGCCTTGAAGTTAGTGAATTATTAATACATCTGTCACATCCAGAAAAGAGCTCCAGTAGTCCTTGAATATTACAGTCTGAGTTCTGGGAAACAGCTTTGCAACTTAGCACTACTGCAGACTTTTTTTTCCTATTGCAGTTGATGCTTCAAAGGACCCTCAAACTCCAAGACTATTAAAAAAAAAAGGGAAGAGAATTTTATCTTCATTCTCCCCAAAGAATATATTCTTTTTCTCTTCTTTTATTGCTCAAGTCAAATAAATTTTCTTCACTATCTCCTTAATCACCATAAGCAATGTATTGTATGTATCAGTATGATTTGTTATTTTTTCTATACTTCTTGTTTCAAAAACAATAAAATTGTTATATCCTCATGTCATACCATGATCCCTTGCAGTTTTTATGCAATTGAGAATATCAGATTTTGCATTTCATCTAGAAGTTGCATATATTCTTGAGTGATATGTATGCTACTTTAATGGCTGTCATTATTCTCTGTAGCTTCACAATTGTTATTAGTTTGCTATATTTAAATTTAATGAAGCATTTCTTCTCAATCAAGAAGACCATTGAGATGATAAAGTTTTGTAAGTCAGTGGTGTTAAATCAGGGTAATAAACTTTATTTTGTGTGAGATGAGAAATGACTGAGTATGCTTTTTATCTATTAATATTCTTTCATTCTGCCTTTATTATATTTATTAGTGAAGCAAATAATAAAAAGTATTAAATATTTCCCCATCTTTTCTATGAACTCTAGTGTTAAAGATCAAACTCCCTGGACAAAGGCAACATTATTTTTTCAGGAATTGATTTTTTAGGTTGCATACTAAAGTCAATATATGGTTTAAAATAGTTATTTTAAATATTGAAGTAGGAAATACAGAACTATTGTGCCTACATAAAGTAAGTTATTGTAAAAATTTGTAATATACTACATAAACTCCAGGTGATATTTCTTCTGTTGTACCTGGATTAATTAGAATAACGTAAATAAATAAGCAAAAACAACTAATTTCTTGCATAATATTTTCAATTTTTTGCAAATGAAACGTCCTACAAATTATTCATGAACTCAACTATGTTTTCCACCATCCTTCACATTTTAAGTCTTAGATTTGATCCATTTATTACTGTACTTAGAATAAAAAGTCAGTAACCAGAGGAAAAACATAGCAGAATCTCTGATGAAGTGTCTAAGAATGAGTTAACTCTTGTTAATTATACTACTACCCATTAAATAATAGAAATAGTGGTGGCTCTATTCAGATAGTGATTTTACTTTGGTCATTTAGTAAATAAGACAGAGAATATATAAGATGTAGGGAAAGGAAGTAGAAGCCACTTGCTATATGACATGGGTAATGATGAAACCAGCATGTTTGGACCTGAAATGCAGTGTCCCACCAAGTGAATACAATTTTCACAATGAATATAATCCTTCTAAAAGCTGGGAAAATATATTTAAAAATTTGTTGATTTTTGCATTTCAGAAACATAACCAAACAACTTCCATGACCATAAAAAAGATACCTTTCAAAATTAAATTTTTAAAATGTCAACTTCAAGCTTTTAATTATAATTTAAATGCAAATGGAAAATACATTTCAATAGATACATATAGATTGATAAATTCAGCTTTTGTCATCTTTTGGTGAACTGATTTTGACCAACCAAGTGTTTTGTTTTAAAATATCACATTTTATATAAATGTATTTTATATCACACAAGGTAGCTTATTCCATATATATTATATATATAAATTGAAAGTCAAGTTGAGAATTGTACTCTTAAGAAGACAGTCTAGTGGTCATAATTTTCTCACTCTGAAAAAGTAAATAATTACTTGCTGGAAAGGGACTGAAGTATTCAGTGATCACTCTTCTAAATACCTCCTTTTTGATAATTAAACTAAGAAAACTTGCGTCTTTCTAATGAGCACATGTCTGTGTCTCATTCTAGGACAACATTCAGCAAACTAGGACCAAAGAACCAAATTCAGTTTGCCACCTGTTTCATAAATAAAGTTTTACGAGAAAACACCACACCCTCCTGTTTACATATTGTCTGTGGCTGGTTTCATGCTTCAGCATCAGAACCGAATAGCTGTCTCAGAGACCATAAAGCCTATAGGTCCTAAAATGTTTCTGACCCTTTCCAGGAAACGTGTGCTAAGTCCTATACATACTGGACAATTGTGGTGGGTTGATTTTTGTTTCTTATTATTATGCTAATTTATACGTAGTAATAACTGTGAAATGTATTGAAAATAATAGGAAAGATTTGGAGGAAGTTGGTGGAAGTTTTCTTGTGTTCAACTTTTTTTTTATAACCGTATCAATGGAAACAAAATAAAAAGTAAAATAAAAAATACAGTTTAAAAAAGAAAAAAATCTCATTCTTTTTAATGCAATTCAAAGTATTATTTACATTTTTATTAATACATATTTACCAAAGTATTCACATTCATCATAGGGAATTTGTGCCTGTACATAATGTATATTAATTCTTCCATTTTTCCCTTTTATAGCTTTGTTTGCTTTTTATCTCAGTTTTTTTTTTCTTTTTACATCCTTTTCCCTTCCTTTCTATCCCCTTTCCCCTTCCTTTGTTCCCCTCCCCACTTGAAATTGTTCTTTCTACGTCCCAATATCCATCCCCCACGTTCCTCTTTACCTTTAGGGTTTCTGACACAAGAGAAACAACGCAATATTTAAAGTGTCGTGTCTTATTTATTTGTTTAAGTGTAAAGTCTCAAGGTGCATTCATTTACCTACAAATTATTCAGGTTTACCTTTTTATGGTGGAATAGAACTCCACTGTACATAAATACCACATTTTCTTTATTTATTCATCTATTCATGATCATATGTACTGTTTCCTAGATTTAGTTATTATAAATTGTGCTGGTAAAACATGGGTATGCAGTATCACTATTTACGATGCTTCTAATTATTTTGGGAAGATGACTAGAAGGGATCATCTGGAACTTCTAATTTTAGTGAATTTCTCTCTCTCTCTCTCTCTCTCTCTCTCTCTCTCTCTCTCTCTCTCTCTCTCTCTCTCTCTCTTCTTTCTTTCCTTCTTTCGGAATCTCCACACTGACTTCTATGGTGGTGGCCTATTCACTACAGCGTCATCAGCACTTGTTATTGGTTGATTTCTTGATGATAGCTATTGTTTTTGGAGTGAGATGGAATCTCAGGTATGTAATTTGCATATGTCAAATGACCAGTGATGCTGAACATTTTTTTCATATATTATTTGTTACTTGTACTTCTTCAACCAAGAAGTGTTTCAAATGCCCATTTTTAGATTGGCTGTTTAAACATGGGCATTCTGAGTTTTTAAGTAGTTTTTAAGTGTAGAGTAGATGTCAGTCTTTTGTCTGAGGAGTGGCTGTAAAATTTTTTTTTCTGCATACTGTAGCTGTCGCTCCATTCTGTTGGTGGTTTCTTGTGCTGTGCAAAAGCTTTTTAAGTTGATGAAATCCTACTTGCTGTTTTTTGTAATATTTCCTGTGAAACTGGGGTTTGTTCATAAAGTTTTTGCATACACGATGTCTTCAAAACTCTTATCTATTCTGTTTGCAGATGAAGGTTTATGTTTTCGTATTTAGATCTTTAATTCATTCTGGTTTAGCGCATGGTGAGTAATATGGGTCTAGTTTTAAACTTTGGCGTGTGGAAAGCTCATTTCCCTAAGACAATTTATTAAAGGGGCCATATATGTTCCAGTGAAGGTGTTTGGCCCCTTTGTCAAAGAAAAGGTAGCTGAGTGTGTTTGAAGTTGTTTCTGCATCTTTGATTCTGTTCCATTTATCACCAGGTCTGCTTCTTTGTCAGTACCACAATATGTTAATCCCATATTAACATATTGTAGTATATGTAGTATATTGTAGGAGTTTTGTAGTATAACTTCAAATCAGAGTCAGTGAATTTTAGGATAGTTTTCTCTAGTTCTGAGAAATGTGCTATTGGTATTTTGATAGGGATGGTGTTAAATCTGTGTAACAGTTTTGGAAGTATGACCACTTTCACTATATTGGTTCCATTGTTCAGGAATGGGAAATATCTTCCCATTTTCTGATATCCTCTTCAGTCTTCTTTTTAGAGTACTGTGCTTTTCCGTGTAAAAGTCTTTCACTTCCTTCTTCAGATCGAGTTCTTAGTATTTCATTTTTCTTAATGTTATTATGAAATGTGTCATTTCTGATTTTTCTCAGTCAGTTTGTTACTTGTGTACAGGAATGCTATGGATTTTTGAGTGATGATTTTGTATCCTGCTATGCTACCAAACTGGGTCACTAAGTCTAGGAGACTTGATGGAGTTTTGGGGGTCCTATATGCAGAGTATAAGGTCATCAGTAAATAATGACTTCTCTTATTCTCCATATTCCTTTTATTTCTTTCTCTTGTCTAATTGTTGTGGTTAATATTTCCAAAGGCCAGGGAGAAAGTACAGATTGCCCCTTCTTTTTGCTGCATTGTGGGTTCTCTTCAATTTCTGTTTTGGTTCCAATTTTTCCCTCTTATTATTCCTGCACCCCAGGGACCAACTTCTGTCCTTTTCTCCCCAAAGAAAGAATCTGTATTTCCAAATCTTGGTGAGAGTGATGTGTTGCTGTTTACCACTCTGCCATCTTTCTGGAAGTCTTCTTCAATTTGTAGCTTAAAGAAAAAGGTGCACCCATATTTGGGCCACTGCACTCAAGAATAATTTACAGTAACACAAAACTGAATTGTTACAATCCTGGAATAAGGTATAATAAAAATAAATAGCAAATTATACTATTTTCTTAGATTTAGCAAGCACAATTAAAGAATGAAAAGAAATTTCTGTATTGAAATATTGAAATTCCTTGAGCAAATATATATATGTGTATATACATGCATAGAAATGAATAATTTGCACCCATACTTTCCAGTCTCTGCTTTAAATTTTAAATACAAGTGGAAATCCCAAGTGGTCTCTGTATAAAACTAAAGTAACACATTTTTCCATGTCGTTATAATCACCATGCGATGTCTAATCTATTATTTAAATGCAGGAATATGAAGTACCACAGAAGCTGGAGACACAATTGTGCCTAAAGCAAGCCAGCTGTGAATTTAATCTGGAAAGAGGCCTTGTATCCTTCCAGGAAGAATACAAAGTATATTAGAGCATGAGAAATAAAAATGCACTATTTTGAATGTTGTATACCTCTTGAAGCTCCACAATAACTATAGTAATTATGTAGTAATTATTTTAGCAATAATTTGCTTTTAAGTTTCTATATCTTGCACCTGTGGCTTGCCTACGCCTTGGGAGGCATCTGTTACCCTACCCTTGATACTCACTGTGTTCTCTGTTTACTCTTTGCAATTGTCTTTTCTTTGCAGCTTACTTTTGGGGCATTGTAATATTTATTACTCTTCTCTTCACTTAGAAAATATATACATCTTCTATAAAATCTACAAAGTGCCATAAAACTTAAATGTGCTCCTTTTTAATTCCAATTGTAAAAACTTCTTTTTTAAGTTTCAACACATGTAACTACATTTATTGGTCTTTTACTAAACCCTCACAGTAGAACTAGTAGATTTTTCTTTCTGTACCTCTCCAACACTTCTTTCATATTGCAAACATCATACAGGTCATATTGTTAAGGTCTCCCTCTCTCTCTTTCTTTCACCCACTCTGCTTCTGTACCTCAATAGGCCCTGAAGCCAAATAATGTGCTATGACCACGATCAACGCATCACCGGAGCTAACGCACTGCAAATATTATACAATATATAATGTGCTATGACCACGATCACCGCATCACCAGAGCTAACGCACTGCAAATATTATACAATGGGCATTTGGACCAATCTTAGGAGTTAAATGAAACCAATATTACAAGAATATTGGATGTTATCTGGTTTTTATTTCAATGCTGGGGATGGAACCCAAGGCCATTGCCCTCTACTACCTTCTCCACTCTTTATAATGTTATATATGTCCATATTTTTGAGACAGGGTCTCACTAAATCACCAAGTTCAGACTTCACTCAAATTTTGGTCTTTAACTTTTAGCAGTAAAGTTTGCTGTATATTTGGGAAAAAAATTCTGTACCTCTTGATTTGTTTCCAGAATAAAGCAAAATGTCCTTGCTTTTTCTTTTTCAATACATGAATATTTTCTTGTTTTAACTAGCTGAGAAAATTTGTGGGCAAGTTTTGCCATGCCCATTAGTATTAGGCTGTTGATTAACAGGCTCTAATATTTATCACATAAATTGCTGTTATTTTAAGTATTGTATATGCAGCAAAAAAATTTTAAAAATAATTTTTTATCCAGGTAACATTACTTGATGTCTATTTAGATATGGTAACTAGTCATGTTCCTATTGATTTGTGTATTGAGTTGAGAAAATTTTTTGTGATCTTTCCTATTAAAATATATAGTGGCAAATGTTGAATATTCTTAATTTTATTGTATTCATGCTATTCATGATTGGAGCTTGCAATTTCTAATACACATATTTTAGTTTTGTATTAATATTCTTGCATGCACTTTTAAAACCTATTTGTAATCACAAATAACACAATAATAAATATGTAACATGCAATTTAAAGCCTTTTCTAGATGTTAACATAGATGTTAACAGAAGGTTTTTTAGGTTCTTATTAGTGAGGCTGAAATGAATCAGTTTTTTTGTGGAAATTAAGAAAAAAATCAGTGGGAAGTTAGAATTCATGTTAATAAGCTAATACATATTATATATGTCCCTGAATATACTTTAAATTCATTTTTAAATGTGAAGATATTGTAGTGTATAATCTAGGAAAATGGAATTTGGAAATATATATATATATATATATATATATATATATATATATATATATGCAAGAATTTTACATGTTCTATCACCTGAATTACAGGTTTCTGTTTCAACATTTCATTCTTTGATACATTTTTGTGTTAGTGTAATACATGAGTCTCGATTCAATCTTCCACAAATGGAGAGTCAGTTTTCCCAATTATTTCCTATTTAATAAAGAGGACATCCTTTCTCCAGTGTGTATTTTCGGCCCCTTTGTCAAACATTAAATAGCATAATGTGCCTGGGACTGTTTCTGCAACACTTATTCAGTTCTGTTTGTCCTCATCTCTGTTTTTGTGCTAGTTGCCTGATGTTACCAACACAGTACTTTGTAGTATAAATTAAGGTCCAGGATGGTGATGCCTGCTGCTTTGCTCTTGTTACTCAGGATTGCTTTTGCTATTTTTGGTCACTTCTAGTTCTACATGAATTATAGGATTGTTTTATCCAGTTCTGTGAAGAATGTTGTTGGTATTTTGATTGAGACTGCATTAAATCTGCACATTTCTTTTTACAGTTCTGCCAGTTTGAATTCATTGGTTCTACTTATTCAGGAACAGTGTATATCTTTCCATTTTCTCATGTCCGGTTCAATTTTCATTTTCAGTGTTCTGATGTCATTCATGAGCAGAGTCAAGTGCTTTCTGAACAGAACTCTAGCTGCACAGGAAATAGTACCAGAAAATCAAGAAATGAGATCACATCAAACTTAAAAATTTTATTATAGCAGAAGAATAATCAATAAAGTAAAAAAGATAAGTTAGAGAATAGGAAAAACATTTCCAGATATTTTTCAGACAAAACACTCATATTTAGAATATATGAAGAACTAAAAGAAAATTAGACTCCCCCAAATAAAAGATCCAGTGTAACTGAAGCTAACAAATAAATCTTGGGAGTGGCTTATATGTCCATCAGCAGATGAATGGGTAATGAAACCATGGTATTTACACATAATGGAGTATAACTCTGCATAAAGAAAGGTAAGTTTAAATCGTTTGTAGGAAAGTGGATGCACCTGGGGCCCATAATTTTAAGTAAAATAAATCAGATCCATAAGCTTAAATATAATATGGCTTCCCTTCTATGAGAAACCCAGATTTTACATAAAGACCAAATTAAAAATAGATAATAGACAGTAGGAAGAAAGATCATTTTCAAATGGGAAGGGAATGAAGAGTTGAAAAGAAGAGAAAGAGGGGGTACAAAGGGAATTAAAAAATTAAAATGTGTTATATACGTGTGCCAACTCCATGCAGGAGTGTAAATGTTATGTACTAAAAACATGTGCTAATAAAAAATAATAATAACAACAGCCATTATTTAACAAGTACTCTTTTGGGTCATGAGTAAAAGAAGCACCTTCTCTGGCATTTAAACTACAGTAGTCTCTCCTTTCCTGTAGAGGAGACATTCAAAGTGGAGGTCTGAGGCTGTGGATAGCACTTGAACCACTCTAAGCCATGTTTTTCTATACATACATATCTAGGATGATGTTTAACTTACAAATTAGACATAATAAGAGATTAATAAGAATGATTCATAATAAACAAGGAGAAATTATAATAATACTTCCATAATCACTACTCTTTGTTTCATCAAGGGCTATGATTAAGTACAATAAGGGTTATTTGAATATGAGCATTGGGGTTTCCTGATATTTGTTGTGATAACTGAGATACCACAAGATGATTAACGAGCAAAAGGCAAATGGCAATGGTTCTTCATGCTGCAAAGTTCACAATTAAAGCTTTTAATTGCTTATTTCTGAAACTTCCTGTTTAATATTTCCAGACTCTAGTTAATGTGGTCAAGGAAAACCTTAGAATATGAAACTATAGAAAAAAATAGGACCATTGAATCATGAATAGTAAAGATACGAGATCTGAGATTACACGTTTGAGGTTAAATTTCAAAAATTTTAGTACATTGTCATAATATTTCAACATATTAACCTTAATTGTGGGCTTACTAATAATTAAATAATCCTCTCATGAATTTTCAAATGTTTTCAGTCAGTATCATGCTTGTTCCAGATAATTTCATTTAAGGTAGATTTTTTTCAACCAGGCATTCCTGAGCAGGTCTGTATTTTCAGAACTTGAAAGGCTGAGATAAGATGAACACCATGAGTCCAAAGTCAGCTTGGGCTACATAGTGAGCTCAAGGCCAGTATGAACTGTCTCCAAAGGAAAAAAAAAAAAAAAAAAAAAAACAAGTAGAATGTTCAACATGAAAACTTTAATATTTAGCTCATGGCAATGCATTTATTATACCATGGTCTTATTAAAATCATTTTCCTAGCAAGACAGATGCATGATTTAGAAGAAAAGTGACAGAATCAACCTTTGCCCTCAGATATAATTTTCTTCTCTGTAAGGTAGTATGTTACCTGAAAGTACTACTATTATAAAAGCGGCAGATTATCTCTAAGATATTTTCTTTTAATCTTTTTGGACAAATAACAACATTTTTCAAAGAGTTGTTTGACAAACTTTAAAAATAATATATATTTTGATAAAACCTAGCAATTTCTAAATTAAATTGATGCTAAGTTTGAAATTGCATATTCACCAGTTTTAATTTTTGATATTTTACTATTTTATTTGAATCAAAGTCACACTAACCTGCTCACCCTACCTCAGACTCATGATTTTCCTGCCTCAATCTCTTGAGGAGCTGGAACCACAGGCATCTGCCATTGTGTCTGGTTTAAAATTGCTCAGTTATAATCATATATATTTCATTGTTACAAATCTCTATTCACAAGTCAGTAGCGATGGGGGACTACATGCCTTAATTTTTGGTGATGTTATAAAGTATAAAATATACTATATGGGTTAATATATTCTTATAGAAATATTTTTTTCAAACTCTCCAATTATGAGTCATTAATATTCAAAAGTATTTCTCCATGTTCTGGTTTCATAGAAATGACATCTGTTAAATACAAAATAACTACTCTAAATGCAGTCCTATTTTAGAGTAATAAACATTTATCTTGTTTTGTGTCATCTTATTGCCCCTAATCACTCACTATAAATCAAAAAAACTGATCAAAATATGTTAAAGGGGAAAAAAATAGAAAACATGGAAGTAGAGAAGAGTCGCCAATGAACCCTCTTGTCCTCAGCATAACAATGACCAAAATAAAATGGTTACATGTTGTTGCTTTACATCCTATTCATAAGCAACTGGCTAATTTCTGTCATTTACCAGTGGACTATTAACAAAAAAGATGTCCAGCCCTGAGACACAGGTCTGTATTCCTAACCTGAAGCCTTCACATATTTTGAGAAACAAAAATTTTAGAGTTAAATTCACCTATGCACACGTGCATCTACTTAATTTTTCTTTATTTTAAAATCGGTAAATATTTTGATAAGGGAATTATATGGGAATCTTTTTAAAAAAATACATTGACAATTTTGAAAGCAAAATCACTTCTAAAGAGTATGTGCGTTTTACACAAGAATCTGCACGTGCATTTATTTATGCTTTTTATACCCCCGTACAATTTTGTGGGCCTAAAATCTTTTTCCACAATGGTTTTTGAAAATGAGCAGAACATCCCTGTGTGCCTGGAAACTTGATGCAGGTCTTCTAGCTTTGGGTCTTTTTTCATTCCTCACTCCAATCACCATCCAATTCTTCACTTGGTTCCATGATTGGCCTGAGAACAACTTGGACTGAAATCAGATGAGCAACACAGATGGTATCTAATATTTCATCTCGGTTTTTGGCTCGACTGTGTACTGCTTATTCAGTGGCTGAGGAAAAGGGAAGAACTGCTGACAGATGACACTATTAAGACCATCACAGCCAAGATAGACTGACAGCATTAGTGTTCAACAACCTGTTTTATAAATCCGTGTTCCTAAGTCTATATTATTTAACAAAAGTGTCCTTAAGACATATGGAACCTGGAATGGTCTCTATTCCAGGTTCCATATGTCTTAAGGACACCTTTTGTTCTTTAAGGTGAAAACACCTTAGGAATAAAAAAGATAAGAAAACATCTTTTATTCTTTAAATGGCTTGTTAATAAGAATTTTATGTTTTCTTTAATGAATGAGAGGTTTTCTTTTTTCTTTTTTATTATTTTATTTTAAAGAGAATAAAACCAAGGGATAAAACCAATCAAAACAAATCAGTGTAAGTGATGCAGGACTTCAAAGCAATATGAAATCAGCCATAGTTACCATAATGCCTCTTGTCTTCAAAATAGCTGCAGATACCTTCAGACATAGTAAAAATCAAACAAAACAGAGAAGAAAAAAGAATAGAACCAATAAACACAAAACAATGAATGCAATAAAGGACTTCAAGACAAGACAATAATGAGTCCAAAATGGCTACCATAATATATCTTGCTATCTTTGAAATAGCTGCTCATGCCATCAGATATAATAGAATCAAACAAAACAAAAGAGAACAGAACCAAACCCAGCAAAGCAATGAAAATGATACAGGTCTCCAAAACAAGATAGTAGGGAATCACCAATGGCCACCACCCCCAGAAGGAGATCCCCACTGCACACTGCCATCCCCTGAAGAGAAAACCAGACCACTGGCTCCAGCCCCACAAGGTCAGTGAAACATCAAAACACCACAAGCATCAAATCGCTCCATAGCTTTCATCACAGCCTGTGTGTCTCTGGATCACTTGGTTGCTTACGGGAGCGAGGAGGATGCCTCTTTTTGTTTACCAACCCATGCACCAGAAAGGGCTGGGTCAGGCTGTTCCCCTCATCAGCTGTGGCCGGTGCATGGCACTAGTTAGCAGAGGGGACTTAACTCTTGGTGAGTCTTTGTTCTCTAGCCCCCACCAACAGTCTGTGAATGGTGCTGACTCATGGGGAAAGGTTTGGGTCTGGCTGTTCCCTGC
Organism: Hydrochoerus hydrochaeris; assembly: GCA_004027455.1. Lineage (NCBI taxonomy): Eukaryota > Metazoa > Chordata > Mammalia > Rodentia > Hydrochaeridae > Hydrochoerus > Hydrochoerus hydrochaeris. The sequence continues at coordinate 160,640 of PVLA01002062.1, forward strand.
CGGTGGTGGCCCATGCATGGCACTGGCTTGCAAGGGATTTTGTTTCTTGGTGAGTCCTTGTTCTCTACCCATGCAGTCCACAAATGGGCAAATGAGGTTTTCTATCACAGAAGTTAACTCCATCTAATACTACTATATTGACTTCTATTAACTCATTTAAGTCTGTAATATACAATTATTTCACATTTTTGAAGGGAAATATTCTGTATTTCACTGCTATCTCTAGCAAGTTAAGAAAATATATGTAATAAGCCAACAGCTACGTATTGGTTTTTTTAATACATATGCATTTTAATTCACCAACATGGATACTATTTTAGGAAAATGTAAGTATTTCTGAAGGCTAAGTATTCCTTTCAAATAAACGATATCTGAAGTGTACTTTTTTCTGTTGATGAAATGAATTCATACGCATTAGACTTTTTAATAATCACAGTATAAATAAGAAAATATAAATCAAATATATTTCTCTCACACAGAGGTGACTGGTGATTTTTTTACTTATTGGTGCAGACCCTTTTATCCCTTTCTAATACTTGTGTGTTTTAGGGTATTTTGTGAAGCAGCAAAACATAACAGTCTGAATAAATTATAAGAAGTAGAAGTTTCTTTGGCTCGTGTTCCCGGCAGCTGGGTTCCGGATCAGAGGTTTCCTCTGAGGAGAGCTTTTCTTACTGAAGGCATCACCATGTGAGGGGCCATCAATTTTTTTTTCTGCAAAACAACCAGATGGAAATTATTCTAGTCACTGCAAGTCACAATATTGTACTGCAATGAGTTCACTCGACTTTTGCAGTACAGAAGCAGCTGTAAGGTAACGTGAAGAGATGTGACTGTGTTTCAGTGAAACTTTGTTTACAAAAACAGGGAGCAAAACCATGAGATATAGTTTGCCAAGGCTTAAAATAACAATCATTTATTTAATTCATGAGTTAATGGGCCAGATTTATGGCTCTACTGATGTGGACCATCCTTGGCTGGTCTAATTGAGGCTCTTGCATGTGTTTGAGGTCAGGCTGATTGAGCTGACTGTCTAAGCTGGCTTCACTTACATATCTGGTGTTTGACTAGCTGTTGACTGAGGCAATATGAATGAGCCAAGCATCTTTCCTCATCCAGCGGGTATTACCACTCAGGAATATTACTGGGAATATTCATGTGGAGGTTGGCAATAATTCAGGGAAGAGAGAGCAAGTGAACCTGGCACAGGCCACGTTCCACTGACCAAAGGAGGATGCTCAGTCATCCCGGACTTAACCAGTGCTATGTTAGGTTACTTTCATAGGGAAGAGCTCCAGAGTCCCACAGTATAAAGGAGATTTGGCATAGAGAAGAGAAAAATGGCATCTGTTTATTTTCCAAGTAATCTATCATATTATGAATATCATATGTTAAGCCAAATCAACAAATTTATGGAATGGTTCATTATTAGAAATGCTCTGTTTCTGCTTTAGTGAGTAAATATGAACCCAAAGTCTTTTCCTAAACATCTACCATTAACCTATGTTGCATGACTGAAATTAGTGAATATTCATCCCTTTTCCATAACACTTTCCCTGTTGGAATGATTATTTGACTCATTAGAACCATTTGGATGCATTCCACCATCTTGCAATTTGCAATGTTGTCTGAAGAGGCATACGATTTCTGTTATTTACATTTTTGATATCTGGCACACATCTCTTATCCAGGTATGTTGATCAAGTCTCTTATTTTGGGAGAAAATAATGAAACTTCAACCCCTGAAAATAAACAATTTTAGATTTCCAACTCCAGCACTATGTCTCACCAGGAAGTCTTTTATTTTGGTGGTACCCCAGAGGTAGTGACTCAGTCAAATATTTTATTACCTGCTTATCTCTGTTTGCTTCACCAGTCTGTTAGAAAATGAAAGCAGATGGAGCTGGCCAGAAATGTGATTCATAGACAGTTACTTACCCATTAAAGTTTCTTATCTAAACAGGCAGTGCAGAAAGAACTTTTTTTTTCTTATGGCAGCAATTGAATTTTTTTCCCTTTTTTTGCACACTGCCTTACCCATGTAGACAAGAACATAGCCTCTAAAATCAAGTTATTTTTAGATTATTGGTTTCTTCAGAAAGTAATCAAAATTAATAAAATGTAGGTTATATTACAACCAATTTAGATTTTCTTCAGAAAGCACAATGTATATTTTTACATGAAAGATATTAAATTGGTTGAGGAAATATGTCTGCACTATTCACAGAAGCTACATTTGAAATAGTAAAGTGAAGTGGAATTAGATATTAATTATACAAACAATTCTATTTCATTAAGGCAATTCTTGTGAAATATCTGAGTATTCTGAATAACTTATCTAGACACATTTCTCCTGATGGTTATTTGAGGTAAACTGATATATTACCACTCAGTGAATTAATATTTATATTAAGACATACTTCAGTGTTATTGGCTGAGCATTTTCAAAGAGAGGAATGAGTATCAAAGCTACGCCATGAACCGTGTGAACACTGCAGACGTTTCAGGCTAATGGGTGCCATTATAGAGAGAGGCCGATTAGATCTGAGTATGCCAGTGAAAGCTTTCCTAATAAAAGAAAAGTCTGTAAATTTTTATTCTAAAAGTCTGAATGGTTTAAAAATACTATTCAAAACTTCTTTTGTGAAGTAGACTTTCAATAAAAGAGGATATTTCATGTTATGAAATTTCCTTAAATGGTAAATGGTTAAAAACTCTTGAGACATAAATTCCCAAATTATTCATCATTTAGGAACAGGGATTTAAACTTCAAGAAGTTTTAAGTGTTGGTAAACTTTAAGATACACACATAAATACATTATACTCATACACACAGACAAGGATTATGATACCTTACATGTATTATATTTATTAATCACTTTGGCAAATTAGGGTTTGAAATGATAGTGTGCAAAAAACAGCATATTTTCTTCTACATATTCATGTTACAATTATATATCAAAAATGAAGAGTAATTCTAGTATTTTTTTATCCTATGTAAAATGAAATGCTAGAATTATAATTTCAGTGCTTATATTCTTACCTTATGAAAAATTAAAATATTATGACACATTTTATTTGAGATACAATATTATTGTAAAATCTAAAGTAATGATAATAACAACTCACTATTGCATAATATTTCCCTGCCACTTGATTTGGTTGTTATTCCTTTATAGACTTAAAGATAACTTTAATTTTTTTTCCATGTATGGCTATTTTAGTTTCAAATCCTTCTTCAGCATATGCGTAAGGTCCTGTTACCTCTAGCCTGACCCACCTTCTTACCTCGTGAAAACAAATAAAATAAAGATCTCAGGTTAAAAAAGGGAAGCCAAACCTCACACTACTGCATCCTGGTATGGTAAATAAGAAGCTAGATAAGAAAATTATGGCTATAAATATTTTGTGCTTGCTTATCTGGTATTAGAATCACCAAGATAGTGGTTTTCACTAGTACTCTTGCATTTCAATTCACAATGCAGAAAGTTTTCAATTCTTGTTAGAGATCGTCTATCTCATTTTGCTCTGCATTACCTGATACTAACTAAACTGATTTTCAGATTAGGAACTAAGAGATTTACACAGTTGAAATACCCAAATATTTATCAATGAAAAATAATTTGCTGTTAGAAAGTCAAATAAAATAATAGAGTGAAATCAAATACTCGTTCCATGTTTAATTAGCTCTCCTAGGAATGTCAATGAACGATCTCATAAGGGATAGTACAGAGTTTCTCTCAGATCATCACTTCTGAACATTTAGAAAGAAAACTTTTAAAATTTATTTATTTTTGTTCTCCATATGTGCTTTTAGCTTGCACATCTTTAAAGAACATGCAGCTGAAGCTTGATTGTGAGCTACAACATAGTCACTTACATGGGTTCAAAACTGAGTAAGAGTGTAAGAGAAACAAAAAACGATTCTTCTACACTATCTGCAAGGTAAAGATAACAGCAGAGGAAGCAAACTAATGAGACAGTGATCTGGAAAATGCTTTACAGTCAGTACTCATAGGAATATTGTCCATCTGGTCTACATTTCTGCAGTGACCTACCAATAATAGACACTTTGTGGTCATTTAGAACTTTTTCAGCAGTAAAAGTGCTGAGTGGTCAGTGACTGTTAGAAGGTCACTGTGAAAGCAAAACAAATAAGTGTTATCATCTAGGAGAGAGAGTTGACAATGTTAACATTGGTGCATATGATTTTGTTGAATTCACAGACATTATCTTAATTTATTTACATTCATTACAACATGCATGCATTGTTCTAAGTGCATATAAAATATGCTGTTCTTTTATTGTTTACATATTGTTATTTTAAATAATGAGTTATAAAGGGATTTTGCACTAGAATAGCCCTCTTAAAAGTTAGACAATAGTATGTTAAGCATTATTATTTTCAGGAAGATAGAATCTCAGTGTGACAAAATAGAGACAGAAAAAATATACAACAAGAGAAGGTTAAAAAAAAAAAAAAGAAAAGAACACCCATGGACTTCTTTGTTGTCATATATGAAGTTGAGCGAATGACTAATCTTAACCAGATTTGCCTAAAAAAAATGCAGAACAGATTCAGGAAAATATTTGTTAAAGAGACCAGATGAGAAAACTTGGTCCCATAGTATCAGGGCACACAGTCCTTTGTCCCTACGAAGTGACTGCGGCATTTATATCACAGCCATTCTCTTCCTTCTTCCTCCCCAAATCAGTAATTCTTCGTTTAAAAAAAAAAAAAAAAAACTTTACATTTTAAGTCAGGAATAGAGTGTTCTCTTTACATTCACAAGGGATTTTTTAAACTTTTACATATGATTTATGTTTCTCTTCCCCATTTTAAAGTATGATTTGTTCCTTAATTTCATTTCTCTTCCAAAATGCAATGCAAAATATGAGAATGTGTTGTTTTATAAGAATCTCTCTAAGCATATATAAGCAATTTGATTAATGGGGTTGCAGACTGTTGGTAGAACAGTTGTAAAGATCAAATATATAACACAAGAACTATAGTTAATAAAACTGTATTGGGTTAAAAAAATTTAAACATTTTAACTGCTCTTATCACAAAGGTATGAGTTAACAGACATGGTAAGTTCACTATTAGTAACTATTGTTCCATGTGTATTTATCTCATAACATAGTGTTGTAGACTTGAGATCTTCATATTTTAGCAATTAGAAAAAGGTTTCCTAATTCAGATTGTGATTTCCCATTATAATGCATGTTATGAAAATTAATCTACAATAGTTAAAATTGTAAATTGGTAAAAATTATCCAGAAAACACATAGAGTACTTCTTTCACACTGAATTTTTGTGTAGCAGTAACATTATCATTCATAGAGGAATGACAGACAAATTGTACAATTTAATATTTCTTATAATTTGTAAAGTTGTACAATTTAATATTTCTTATAATTTGTAAATTTCCATTGTACAAGCAGTTAATAAGATAACTTATAATGATGTTTAATAAAGAAAATGTAGGAGTTCTATCATTTTGAGCATTATTTGTACATAAAAGTTTTAAAATTGAGTACTACATTTTATACTTTATTGCATCTTTTGATATCCTGTTATTTTACATGGTGTTGCCTCAGATGGTTTGTAAAATAATATTAATAGCCCAATTAAAACAACAAAAAGATGATGTACAAAAAAACCCAAAGATGATGTACATAAGATTAAGTTCCTATAGATAATCAAGTTAAATAAATATTAATATACTTAAGAGGAGTGTCTTTAATATTGACTGATTATCATAAGAGGGTCATAATGTTGATGATCAAAACACAAAATTAATGTGGAAATTATCACCTATAAAGGTAACTGGGACCTTCTTAAATTATGAAACAAGGCCTCTAAACAAAAGTTACATTTGATAGAATGAAATAATGTCAGTAAGTTACAGAATTTCACATAGTTTTGAGCTATATTTTGCAGTATTTTTGCTTCATTTTTAAGTGCACTGCTTCACTTGAAATCTTTACTGATTTAAACTTATTAATATATACTTATATCTATATTTTTTCTATCTGTTTCATGCATCTTTCCAAGAGATTTGTTTTTCTCATTTAGTTTGAAAGGTTATAAAAAATAGTCTGGCTCTATTTTAAAAATTACAACGTTATAAGTTTTAGTATTAAAATACTAGACCACATACAAGCTACTTCATGTAAGTTAAATAGGAACAAGGAAATATTACTAATTACTGTGCTTCTATGCAAGCTTCTAACACTAATATTCATAAATTATTTGAAGTATTTACTTCTGTACTGTTTCCTCTCCAAGTAGAATTTGTCTGATTTAATTGTTTCATAAACCAACCTCTCTTCACTTTTCATGATAAGGATACTAGAGATTTGTCTATAGTAGTCTCATATTTAGTAATTTTAATGTAATTTCTTCTGGTCAATCTTTATCATTTATTACTGAATAAATTGATGTTATTTATCTTTTCCTAATTAGCTTTAACACACTAATAGCCAGGGGAAAATATTTGCATAGAGTTTTGACTTCAAATTTATCTAATGGCTTGATAAACGTTAATTAAAACTGTACAGTATGTCAGAATGAAAAGTATATTCTGGTATGTATAGTTAAAGATACTGCAATGCTTCAGCTCATTGCTTCCAACAAAGTAACACTTCTGACTGATAATTACTATTATAATAACATGATAACTTTTACAATGCTAAAAATATCTCTGTGTACTTTACTGTTACATGCATCTTTCTAACTTACTTTCTGAACTTAAATGTGCTGCTTATAGCTAGGTCACAGAATTTAAAAAATGGTGCCCGTGTTTCTGGAATATGGACTAGGAATGTAGCGAGCTTGCTTATCATTTTCAAGGCCCTTTGTTGGATTATACCCATAAAAGAATGTTCTGGTTATATTAATAAAACACAAAAAATTACTTTAGATTCAGGTTGTGCCTTTTTAAATCTCAAAGTGTTTCCAAATTAATTATGCCAAAAAGTAACAATAAATATATATTCACCAAATGACTTATGTTCTTGCCTAAATATCCATGATAAGTTGATTATAATGCAAACTACTTATTTCCTCAGATACACTACACAGTGTTCTGCCTTGATGCTCACTCTTTAATCCTTTTCACTCTTGGTCTCTTTGAGGTAAGCTTACTTTGCAAAGCCCCTCAGTCATTAGCAATATGCTTGTCTTCAGCGATTTTCTTCCCTGAAATTAATTCATTCTATTACTCCAATTCAGTAATTCATTGTATACACTGGTTTTCAAAAACTATTACTGTTCTTTAGGGTTTGACCTTCTATAAGACTTCATATTTCTTGAAGAAATCTAGTGTTGACAGATTTTGTCCCAAACACAAAGCATATAATCTTGATACACCTCAATTTCCTGATACATATTTGTTAAGTGAGCAAATATAGAACCCATCAAAAGAGTCATCTAATCCCAGGTTTGATGCTAGAGTGAACAATCATGTGTGACCTGGAAAGGCTGTTAAATTAGGTATTGACAAGCCACATGAGATTGTTCTGCTGGATTGTGGTTCTTATTTAGCTGTTAATGGATGTTGACTATGTGAACCAATAGACTTGGGCCGCAAATAAAGTTAGTACTCCTTGCTCTGGCTTTCTTTTATGTATCACACTCTCATGCCACCTAACAAGCACTCTGAACTATCAGGACTGATCATACATTTTATAGCCTTAAGGTCATCGATTTAACACCCAGAATAATACTGCAGTTAAAACTGTATCTTTCACAGTATATAGCCATCTGTGTGAGACCCACTGGAATAAATTTATCAGAGGAGGCTGTTGAATATACGCTACTTTGAAAGTCTTTCTCTAGAGTGTTTTAACTCCTGTTTGTCTCCAGGTGAACATTTCCCAAATTATTATAACTGTTCTTTTGGTCGATGTATCTTTTAATGTGCTCACTGCATTCTGACACTGTAATTTCGTTCTGCCGCATGTATGGCACTGAAATGATTTTACCCTGAAGATTTCATTTTATATGAATGTAGTTAAGAACATTCTTACAAACCACGTGCATTTAGACTACACAAGGTCTTATGTTTGTAGCGAAGTTACTGAGTTACTACCAGATAGATCCAGGTTAGTTACATAAATTCTCTATATGTACCTTTAATCTATTTTGAAATAGTATAACACATAAATGTCCTTTAATTCACAAATTAAAAGTTTTTACTAAGGTAAAATTAAGGATTTTTATATGAAACAGGATGGTAGTCGCTATCATGATTTAAGGCAGCTACATGTTTTTACCAGAAATCTCCATCCAGGGCTTTGCACGGGGCCCCTGGCCTGCTTTGTTTATTTCACTTCACAGTTTTCACTTTTGCTTGCAACATCAAGGAGCAGATATATAATGAAAGGTTTTCTGAAATGAAGTAATTAATTCGGCACTCATCCAATCATTTAAAAGATAAAAGACTTTTATCAAGTCAAGCATCAGCCCACTGATACCAGTGTCACACATTCATTAGATCCAAGTCCTTCTATATCCCCAACTGTTTTAAAAGGCAAATTAGCAAGTGTTTTTTCATACAGTGCTGAATACTGACACACAAGCACTAGATAAAATTATTTTATGAGTTCCAAAATAAGACAGATAATAGTAGAATCGTTATATAGTGATCATTCCTTATATGCACATATCCATAATGAATTATTTAAATGTGTTAATATCTCTACACAAGCTGTCTTCAGGAGCTATTTACAGGTACAGAAACAAAGGATTAGAGGTTGTACAGAATACATGAAGTTCACACAATACATGATAATAGGATGAAGGGCAGATTGTCTAACCATAGGTTCCAGAAACTTAATAGTCACATTTGGGAGAGTATTTACATTCATAGGAATTCTAGAAACACTTCTTTATGTGTAAGCTTCCTATTCTCTTTTTCCACCTGCTGCTACAGGTTAGCCTCTCTTTTCAAACTTTAGCCTTTAGAGCAAAACCAAACATGTGACAATGATTAACTGGATGCAAAAGTTTACATGATTGGAAAAGTAGGCTTGATAATACACTGCCATTTTACATTGCATGAAAAAATGAGTTATGAGAAAAAATCAAATTAAAGATTATTTGATAAATGAGATGAAATGTTTACAATGCTGGTAAAATTTTATATCAAAAAATTTTTAACTGTAAATCAAATAAAACAAAAAAGAATTGTGTTTTGCTTCAGTTGGTAAATATATCGTACTGTATAGACAGGATCAAAACTAGGATATGCCAAAGAACTGACAGTCAATAACATTCCACCAAATACAGGTTTTCTATACTTTAATCAGCATAGTATTTTTGTGAAGAGTCCATGTTTGCATTGTTTTATCCAAATATAAAAAGCATTACACAGGATTTTTGCTTTTAGATACTTGATGCATTATGTGAAACATTTTTATTCAGATTTTTTTTACATCAATATTAAATTTTCAAGAAATCTAAATGGAAACTGTAGACTTCCGTTATGCTTCCTTTCTCTACAAAAACCTCATCATAAATATCTCCTATTTGTAATGTCTTGCCTTAGTCTTGTACATTTGTAACAGTATGGTGAACAATAATGATACAGTATTTGTAAACTATTCCTCACAATTTAGTTTATGCTGTATTTGTCTGGTTATTTGCACAGGCTTTAACAAAACTACAGCACCATGTGTTTACCATTACAGGATTATTTACCTATGATTCCACAGCTGTTCATCCTACTACTTTCCACAGAAATTCTAGAAACCATTGATCCTTTTACTGTTTCTATAACATTACTTTTTCCCAAAAGTTACATAGCTGAAGTCATATGGTATACAGGCTTTTTCTCTTCATCTTTCCTTAGCAATATACATCTAAAATTCATTCCTGGTGTTGTATAATTGGATAGGCCATGCCATTGATTAGTACCTCATTTTGTGAACATACCATGGTTTCCTGATGCATTGACACACTGAAAATAAATTATTTGCCTTTATGTTGGTTATAAGTAATTTTCTTATAAAATCTATGTATAGATTTGGTACAGGGATGAATTTTCAAAACTACCTGCTTCGGATTGTACTACATGAGCAAGCCTAACTTTATAAGACACTAAAAAATTATCTTCTCAGTGGCTGTACTATTTTAGGTTCTCATCAACAACAATTTTTATTGCCTCCAAAAAAAGTTACTGTCAATTTATTATTATTTAAATTGGTGTCAAATATGTGTGCATCTCATTTTTCTTTTAATCTTCTTATTTTCCATATCCACCTAAAATTCTTTTTGATATAAACTCTATAGAGACAATTGGCCCATTTGTTGTTTTATGAGGGAAATTTATTTCTATTTTGTTCACTTTTAGGTGTTCTTCATATATTTAAGATAAATGTCCTCTAACTGATATGCATTTTGAAATATTTTCTCCCATCTTGAGAGGTTAGTTCTGTTAATACCTTTTGTATAACAGAAGACATAAAGTGCAAACTTCAAGTTCTGATAAAATATCTCTGCTGCTACTTACCTGTTTAAAATACCTAAGAGAACAGAGTTGTGATAATTTCATTTGTAATTCACTTACCTTCAACCAAGGAAAGCCCTCGATTACATCTGCGAAATCTTTTCCCCTTATAATATAACCACAGAATTGACCTGCAAGTCACGTTCTCACATAAAGGCCTATTACTATATAAGGCGAGTATGCAGAAGAATGTATCCTTCAATTGCATTTGATTTTGAGGAAAAGCCAAATGTTCCACTGTGCCAGATTAGCTGGATGGTGCCTAAGATAAATGAGAACACACCATAATATTTTATTGAGACTATGTTTTGGTTGTATGGCACAGAACAGTGGCACTCACTCCATTTTTGACCATACCTCCTAAAGACACTCGTGAAGCAGGACTTGCAGAACTACTTCAGAAAAGGGCAATAGCAATGGTTTAAGTATACTTGAAGAGAAGGGAATTATTTCAACTGGGATTAAGGGCAATGTGTCTTTTGGTGAGCTAATATATTTTTAAAATAAGCATTTGCCATATATGTTGGTTACATATATATCTTAAAGTTTTTTTAAAAGAAATTCATTGTTAATGAATAACTAAATCTTGGAAGCAGCATGTATGTTCATCAGCAAATGAGTGGATTGAGAAACTGTGACATTTATGCACAATAGTCATAAAGAAGCATAACCCGGACTTGTGTAGGAAAATGGATTGAAATTGAGACCATAATATTAAGCACAATAAATTAGACACACAAGATTAAATATCATATGGTTTCCCTTAGATGAGTAACTCACTATGCAAGTAAAGAAAACAAAAGAAAAAATGGGAAATAGAGGATACGTCTTTTGCAAAAGGGAGGAGGACCTAGAGATGGAGGGAGGGAGTAGAGAGAAAGAGGAGGAAAGGGCTGGAAAAAAGAATTACGGTGAGTTATGCATATAGATCAGCTGCCCACGAAAAACATAATTATGTCATGACTACATTGTTTACCTATTTAAAAACCACATAAAGGAGAGACAAAAAGAATTCATAAATATAGAAATGAAAATAAATATTTTTGTATGAGAAACTAAAGGATCTTTTGATGGGTAATTTTATGTGTCAACTTGACTGGGCTAAAATCCCTCAGTACCTAAATATTTGATGAATCAGTCACTTTCCCATCCTAGGGACAAAATACCCAGCATCCACAACTTGATGGAGAGGTTCAATTTGGTTCACAGCTTTGAGGATTCAGTCTATGGTAGGTTGGCTCTGACACAGAAATGACAGGTGGATGGATGCTACACGTAATTGGGAAGCCAGGAAGCAGAGACCGTCAGGAGAAGTGAGAACAGGGCATCTGTACTCCTCTAAGCCACACCCACAGTGACACAGGCTTCCAGTTACACTTGACCTCCTAACAGCACATTTAGCTGTGAAGTCTTCAAGAGTCCCATGCAGTAGAATGTGCCCATGATCCAGTCACGTCTCAGAGCCCCACCTAGAAGCACAGCATCCTGGATCTAAACCATAGTACTTGGTAAATGATTTCTGAGTGTGCCTGTAAGGGCATTTCTTGAAGAAATCAGCATTTAAATTGGAGAATAAATAAGCCCTACCCCAAGTGCAATCTAGTGAGAATCCGAACAAAAAAGTGTGAGAAGTGTGGATCATCTATCTTTTCCTGCTTTTAAATGCCAAAGCTCTAGATTCTAAGATACTTAGATTCTAACACACCTGTGCTTCCCACCTTTCTATTTCTCAGGCATTTGGTCTTGAACTCAAATAAAAAACAGCTTTCTTATTTCTTCAACTTGCAGATAGGATATTACGGAACTTCTGTGGATCCACAATCATGAGATCGATTCCTTTATTAAATTTATTCATTTTATATAGATTGCTAGAGATAGAGATAGGGATATGGTTACATTTAATTTCCCTCCAATGGTTTTATTTGGGAAATTTGAATATGTGCCTTATTGGTAAGTAAAATACCTTGCCTAAAACTTTAGCTTTTAAAAATGTTACTCAGAATCTATATTATATATGGTGACAACTTTATTCTTTTATGGCATATTTTTAGTCAAATTTTCACAATTGTAATTAAGTAACGTACAGCAAGAACGTTTAAAGATATCATGTCCATGAATCCAGTTTTACTTTTATTTAAAGAAGTTTTTCCTAAGCAAAGAGGAAGACTGATTTGTTTCTAAAGATAGGCTTTTTATTTTGTGCAACTCAAAATTAACTTCTACTATTAAATAATTCAAGAAATAAAATCTTGCAGCAATTTAGTGTCATAAGGCCACTTTAAAATATTTCATGAGATTATATAAAATTGCTCAGAAATACTCTTTGATTAAAAAATTATTAACCCAGGACAAGATTTTACACATAATGACGCTTTCAAATTATATATTCTTAAAGAAACAGACTATATTTATTGAGTGGTGTGTGTGCTGTTATAGAGATTGGAAAGAGAGGTTGTACCTATAATGGAATGACATAAAAATTTGCATCCCTGACCCAAATTCATATTTAGAATTTTAACTCCCCAAGGGGAAGTGTCATGAGGTGGGGCCCTTTTGTGGTACATTAGATCATGAAGATGGACCCCCCCCAAAATTTAATAGCTGTTCCTGTAAGAGTGACCCCAGAGCTCCTTAGCCTTTTTTCTGTGATGTGAGGTCACAAGCACAGAGATAGAAGGTCTAAAATACAGAAGACATCACCCTCCAGAGCCCAAACAAACTGGCACCCCCACCTCAGACTGTTACTCTTCTGTCTGCAACAGCAAGTTTGCGTTGTTTATGCGTATGAGAACCTGTAAGCACATTTTCCATTTCTCTCTTCTTGCTAAGCTATTTAGTATCAATAAACTACAGGCACATGGGTTTTCATTTGTTTGTGCTCACAAAACATCAGCAAAGAAATTCAATAATAGCATGGAATTAGAACATTTCTAAATTAGAACATTTGCCTGAATAAAAAATCTCTTTGAAAAGGTTGATGATCCATTGAGATATTAATTCCATCTTAATGAGAATCTTTGAAAAATATTGGCAGAAGAAATATTTCATAAATATCTGAGTAACTTTTACATCTCTTTGGTAAAAAAGAAAGCTCTATTTCCATTTATCATTTAATATTGTTGAGAATTATCGATCTCTTTATATTAGGGTAAATAAGTGTGCTGGGTAGTTATGTGTATAATTTGTGTGAGGTTTTATAACACAGACCAAAAATACATTTGTTCATACAGATTTACAGAAGGTACATTTTCATTTTGATTTTATATTTTTATGTAGTTTTCTCCCAAGGAATTTTAAGTAAGGATTGTTGTGTTAGGTTTGTTTTTTAAAAAAATGAAATGTTTTTTACACTAGTTTATTTGTTTAATTTCATCAGCATAACATTGTAAAAGTTTCAAAGCTAAATATATAAGATTTACAACAATGAAAACAGAGGAGTCCTTCTCTACTCTTCCACTACAGCACCCAAAATAATCATATTTAGTATTTACATTTGTTTTACATTGTGTTTGCCTTTGAATTTTTATAGTACTTACACAACCCTTTTTGGTTGATCCATTTAAGATAATATTTGAATTGTGACTTTTCATCTTACTAACCAATCTGTTTATTTTTTATGGTACATATCTATTCCTTATATTCCCATATTATATTTATATGACTGGTTTCACAAAATTGTATAGTTGATTTTGTGATATAGACTATGTTTTAAAATTTTGCAATATTGTTAATATTCATATGAGATTATTTTTAATTGCTGCATAGTATTGTAGCATATGGATACTTTGATATTTATTTAAATGATATCTTAGTATTGGAAACTCAGACATAATTTTAGTATATGTGCTGCTGAAGTGAACATCTTATATAGCTGTAATAAATTAAGTTTCCTTCACTTAACTGTTACCTCTGTAGATCATTTATTTGAGAAATTCAATTATTGAGACCATATCTGAAGGGGAGCTCACTTAGCAGAGGGCTATCAAACACACAGAGAGACAAACACAAGAGGCGCTACCAGAAAATGGTGCAAACATGCTCTTAGAACACACACCCTAACATAACTCCACACATATTTAATTACTGTTATGAATTAGAGTAACTCTAGGGTAACTGAATCTAAAGGATGCCCTGTTGGACTTTGGCACATAGAAAATGACCCAAATTAACAATTAGGTACCTAGTATCTAATAAAACAGAAAAGCAAGTTAGAATCAGACATAAGAAAAGCATATGAATGTTTTTATAGTCCTGAGTAGCCCATTAGTGCATTGCCATGTTGTAAAATGCAATAGAGCTGCTTTGTTATAAGAAGATAATTATAACATAATCCAGAAGATGATTTTAGTAGTAACTGATCAGGAATGAAAGAAAGGTACAATATATTTCAGTAGAATTTTATGTTTAGAAATCAAACTTTTGGTAATGTTTTTGACATTTAGAAATCAACATTGGTTAGGTAAATGTTCACTCATTAACATATAAAAAGAAAAGAGCAGACACCTTGGATATACCAGATCTGCATTTGAATCAAAAATTGGGTTTGTGACATTATGTGCAAAAAAATGGACATTTCTAATTATAAATCTTTTAATGTTAGAATGAATATATTACATGAAGAAATACAGCTATTCTACAAAAAGTCCTGGCATAGAGATGTAGTAAACAAATTTTATAATAATTCACTGATACTGAATGCTTCACACTCTGATGACAATAGGATATGAAATTATTATGGACAAAATGCTGCCAAAACTTCTTTTCCTTTTTTTACCTGAAACAAGCAGAACTATATTGGTCTCTACCCATCACCATTCTGTTTTACCCTGGGTACCAAGTAAAACTAAACCTATAAGCAAGGTAGCAATCCCAATCCCATAATGTAGAAAACTCGCAGTCTCCCCCACATTCCATCAAAACTCCACTATTAGTGAATTTTGGAAATAGTAGTATATGGTCAGAAACTTTAGTGGTGCCAAATTCAAGATGGTTACTCAAGGTATTAAGATTTTCTTATGTACCACAACAAAGGTTGGGTTTTAGCTCATGCCTTGTTAAATGTTTGCTTAAAATTTGCAAATACTGTAAAATTATGTTGATAAGGAGTTATGCATTTTTTCTTCAGTGTGAGGTAAATTGTAATATTTTATCACGTTTTGAGCAATTCAGAAAGTCCACAAACTTTCCTGCTTAGCATTCTGTTCCTCACATGAGACAAACTTCTGTTTGGTACTATAAACTAGCAAAAACCCTCAGATTTTCAGTGCTTTCAAGTGGATGGATCACTTCAGTGGATGCTTGTAACCATGCTCTGCTCAACAGCATAAATACAAATACAGTTGGCAGATTCATGAGAAAACAGAATTCAGGGGCTTGTGGTTTGAATATATCAAGGAGAGAACTTGAGTCACACTATTTATTCTACAGACATACCACTTCAATGGGTTTTCAATGATCTTTACACCAAAAGTATAGCGTTATAAGTAAAATTGTGCTCTCTTTTCTTTGTCTGAAAATGTAAAGGTATTGATCAGGTTCATCAGTGAGTGCTGAACTTATATGAAGACTATCTTTTATAAGCAGAAAATCTCCTTATGTTTCATGTTTCAAACCTGTATTTTTGTATAAGTGCTGATCTTCAAGAAATTTAATGATCAGGAATTCTTGGCAGGTGAAAACGATAAATGCTGGAAGTGTGTGTGTGCGTGCGTGTGTGTGCGTGTGTGTGTGTGCATGAGTGTTTGTGTGCATGTAATAGATATTTTCATCCAGTAATTATACATGGCCTGATATCAATTTTGTTGCTACTGAGTAAACTAAATAACTTTATGAATGTGTGTACTGCATGGAAAATGTATTCAACTACTACAGTCTTGGCATTGCATCAGGAGATGCAGATTCACAATAAGTAGATGTGTACACAGGTCTGTGTTCTTGAATATGTGTAACAAGAGGATGGATACTTTTAAAGCTCCCACACTCAATTTTTTTCGATCACTGTGATAAGTACGTCTAAAGAGAAAAACATGGTGTTAATATAAGGGAGTAAATTGCACATTATAGCCACAGAGAGTAGGAAAGGATTGCATAGTAACACTGACCTCGAAGGAAAACAGCAGCACTAAGGAGAAGACACATGTCATATACATCTCCATTTCGTGACTTCATTGTATTTCCTGGAAAACTACCCTTTCAGGGATGATCATCCATTAAAAAAAAGTACTGATCTATGTGAGGAAAATGTTCCCTAAACTTACCCTTCCTTGTCTTTTTCATATTTTGTTACTTTTTCAAACCATCTGATTGAGGGTTCAGGACTAATTATTTTGGCAGAGAAATTTTCAAAGCATCCTTTCATTCTGTCTAGGGCATTTGTATTGCAAGCTGATTTGTGTTAGATCTACAGTAAAAATTAGGGGCAATAAAGAGAGCCAAAGCATATTGAATGTGTCCAACATTTCCAGGAAAAACAAAAGTTCCTAGGCACGTTGAGGCTTTGGAGAACAAAGTTGTTAAAAATTATCATTAATAAGAATTCATATATTTTGCACCAGGTGGCTTGAAGATATCCTATCAATCAGCAAGACTCCATACTCCCCAGGTTCATAGTGCTTGCATTTGAGCAAATTGCAGGCCCATGCAATTTGTTTCATATTGCTTGGTCATCCAGGCCCTCAGAAGCCTCTGTAAATATGGGACAAAGAATCCTGGGTACTGATTCAGGGGGTAAAAATCTTTGGTATTATCCACTTCAAGCAGTAAAAATGCTTGGTATTATCCAAGTGGGGCTGGTTTGTCATGCACACAGCATGTGAGAGTTATGAGGTCATGAAGTCTTCTACCGAACTTTCAGAAGAATGTCTGTGATGCCCAGCAAAAATGCATGTCAGAGTCATTGTCTCTACCAGAAGCCCTGAGAAGGCAGTGTTTGATGCTGGTTGGGTGAAATCAGCAGTGGAAATCCCAGGAAGTTGAAGATGCCAGGGCCGCGGAACTTCTGCTGTGGAATGTCTTAGGCAGTGAGAATAGCCAGCCAGAGACACCACATGGGCTGCAACTGGCAAGGCCACACGGATAGGGATACCAGTGCTCTTTGGTAGTCACATCTCACCACAACCTGCCTTGGCCCCAGACACAGGTTCATAGGCTTTAATGTCTGCCTTGTTAAATTTCAGTCTTACTTTAGGCACATTCCTTTGAATCCTCCTTTTGAGATGAGGTTGTTTATCCTGTGCCATAGCAATTTTTAAAGCATTTTTTTTCAATATTTACTGATTCTCCCAGGTAAGAGATTATCCGTAGTGTCTTGATGAACTTTTTAGCAATGCTACAACTGTTAAGACTTTTCTAACTCTTAAAAGAAGAGCAGAATATACTTTGCATAATATCCTTTGGAGACATTATGCAAATTGGAATATTAAGGTTTATGGCTAAATGTCCCCCAAAGCCTCATGTGTTTGTATAGCAACTGGGTCATGGGGCTGCTGTACTTACTGTTGGATTTATCCACTGAAAAGGTCAGGCAGTTTGAGTTCGCCCGTGGCGCCGTCAGTCTGGGATGGCGCTGAAGGACTTACTCGCTTAGGCTTCAGTGAGCGCCTCTTCCCGAGGCAGCAAGGCTCCTTCCACTGTGCTGCCGCGTTCCAGGAGGCGTGGTGGGACCTGTCCACACTTCCCATTCTTACGCAAAGGTAATCTAGAAATCTCCTTGAGGCGGGGGAAGAACGCTGTCTGGCCCCCTAGTGGGGTCTCCTGCTCTGCAGAGCCTCCCGGAAGATTGCAAGGTCCTGACTGCGCCAGCCTCCTGCAGGGTGACTTTAGGTGATGACTCCTCCCGACCGCAAGGGGATTCCCTTAAATAAGGACCTGAAACACCAGGCGCACGGTTAGCTGGGGTGAGGCTCCCAAGGAGGAACTAGATCGGGACGGACCCTCCGAGCTGCTGGTCTCAGAGAGACGAGAGTATTTAGGTATCAGTACCAAGAGCTCTCTGGCCACCATCAAGACCATTAGCCAGCGTGGTCTGGGAAACGCATCCAGCCGTGCCCTTGTGAGCCTGCCGCCACCGTGTGGACTGGTAACCAGCACAGGCCAGGCGAAGCAGCTGGCCAAGCACCTGCAAGCTGGCCGCCGTCCGAGGAGTCTCAACGTAGCCACACGTGTCTGGAGAAGCCTGCCCCGCACCTCACAGCCACCCTGGGAACCTAGGTTAGGAGAAACCCAGGCCCGTTCCCCTACACTGCAGATGGGCAGCCAATATGGAAAACGCCACAACCAGGTTGTCTGGTGGAACTTAGGAAAATGTCCACACAAAGAAGCAAAAGGCAATCTCTGACCTCCAGCCCACACAGAAGAAGTCTAAGAGACACAGACATATACATGAAATTTCTGAAAGGATAGCAGCTGAAGTAAAGAAACAATTCCATGAGGCTGTAAAAGTAATCATACCAGAAATAATATTTCAGATAAGAGAAGTGACAAAGATAAAGAATTGCTAAGCATATCTAAAGAAGATGTAGATAAAAAAGAGGAGCATAGGAAAATTATGGAAACCTTAAATGAACAACATAGGGAAAAATTGCAATGCATGAAACAGATTCAAAAAGATGTCCAGGAAATCAAAAACTCCATTGGAAGCTGGAAAAACCACTTTTTCTATAAAGAAACAGAAGATAGACTTCCAGTCCTTGAAGAGAAGAGTGCAGCCAGCAATTGTGAAAGGACAGATCTCTTAAAAATAACAAGGAAGGCTGGGGATTTAGCTCAGTGGCATAAATGCCTGCCTGGCAAGCATGAGGTCATGAGCTGTACAAAGAAGTACAAGAAAAAAACAAAGCACCGGGAAATAATTCAACGGCTGCAAGACGATGCAAAGAAAAATAATTTAAGACTGATGGGTGTCAGCAAAAAAGCAGGGATCAACACAAACGATATAAAAAGATTACATACAGAAGCAGTAGCAGAAAACTTGCCAACCATGGGAAAAGGACCTGACTACAGATAAATGGTGCATATAGTCCTCCAACTAGCCATAATCAAAATAAATCTACACCCAGTCATATAATCAAGATCCCAGAAATTCAGTACAAGAACAGAATATTAAAGGCTGTTAGAGAAAAGAAACAGATCACCTATCAAGGAAAACCAATCAGAATCACAGCAGACTTACCAACACAAACCATCAAGTCAAGAAGAGTTTGGAGTAAAATGTTTCAAGTCCTGAAAGAAAACAACTTTGAACCCAGATTTTTCTACCCTGCAAAGCTACCTTTCAAAATTGATGGAAAAATAAGACACTTCCATGGCAAAGAACAACTGAAGGAATTCATGACCACCAAACAAGTCCTACAGAGAGTGCTAAGGTATATTCTAGGGAGAGATAAAGATGAACATGGTTCCAGGAGCTGCAGCAAAGGGAAATCACTGAGCAGGGCAGGCAACTGAATGGAGGAGGAAATTAAGGGAGCCAACCGGAGGATAGCATGGCAGAGGTGAGCTTTTGCATGTTGGTTGTAACCATTTATGTAAATGCCCTCAGTTCACTGATAAAAAGAAACACAGGCAGAGAAAATCAGAAGACTGGATCCATCAATATTCTGTATACAAGAAACACATCTGACTCAAAAACTCATGCAATAAAGGTCAGAGAGAAGACAATGCTCCATGGGACCAGGACCCAAAATAAAAAAAACAGGGGCAACTTGCCCATCAACCACAGAATGGATAAGAAAAGATACCGTATTTTTATACAATGTAAAGCTATTCAGCTATAAAGGATAATCTTGAGGCTTTTGTAAGTAAATGGATGCAACTTGTGATCATGCTCTTGGGTGAAGTGGTTAGGACTCACATGGGTAAACACTGTGTTGTCTCCTTAATATAAAGACCTAAGTTAGTGGGACCCAAAATGTGCAATAGATATTGTGAAAGTGAAAGGGGAGGAAATATGTAAGGGAAGATGGTAGCCATTGTTGATTTCCTCTTGTTTTGAAGTCCTGTATTGCTTTCATTGTTTTGTTTTGTTTGATTTTATTATGTCTGATAGTATGGGAAGTTATTTTGAAGATAATGAGATATATTATGGTAGCCCTCGTTGATCCTATTGTCTTAATGTCCTGTATCACTGTGTTTTGTTTGGATTGGTTTTATTCTGTTCTGTCTGACTTTAAAATGTTTGATGGTATGGACAGGTATTGTGAAGATAACAAGAGGCATTATGGTAGCCATTGTTGATTTTCAGTTATCCTGAAGTCCTGTATTGCTTTCATTATTTTGTATTGATTGGATTTATTGTGTTTATTTTGTTTGGTTTTACTCTCTTTAAAATAAAAAATTTTAAAAGGTTTTTTTAAAAAAAAAGAAAAGGTCAGGGAAGTGCTAGTTGGAGGAAGAGCCTTATTGGAGGTGGGTCACTGGAGGTGTAACCTGGAAGGGCTTATTTTGGTCCCTAGTTCCTGCTTTTTTTCCCCTCTGTTTTCTGGCCATCATGTGTTCAACACCTTCTCCTCTGCCACACCTTCTGCCATCTTATTTCCTCCTTGCAGCCAACTGGCTGTGCACTTAAATTGTGAGGCACAATAAACCTCTCTTCCCATAAGTTGTGGTTGTTAGACATTTTGTCTCAGGAATCTGAAAGTTATTAACACACTAGAATAGTTGCAAATTTATTTTGTATGAGTGAAACTATTTGATTCAGCAAATAAGGTACTGAGCTACAAATTAAGAACCTTTAATCAGAAATTACCTGTTAATCAAATCTTAATCTCAATACTATCTGTAATTGGACTTGGATTTTATAATGATCTGTAAATAAACATCTTAAGCATTTAGCTCTTGAGAGGAAAATAAATACAATAATATGAAAGTGGAAAGTGTTGGTCATTTTATTTGTAGCACATTCTGAAAACCCTGGACAATATTTTTTACATAGTGTTACTAAAATACTTATTAATAAATGAATATTATATGGTTAAATATGTATTAGGAATTATCTCTAAATGTTTATAAGAGTGCTAGGGAAATTACATAAATTACACTGAACCAGGCATTTAAATATAAACATTTTGAGTATATACATTCAGGCAAGATCATATATTCATAAATATGAATTTTAAACTGATTTACATATGGATTGCTTTATGCCAATATTTTTTATTTAACCAAGTTATTTGTAGTTTATCTACACAGGTAAAATAGAGGACAATTATCATAGTTTGCATTTTTCCAATTACTCTCATTAAGCGTGTGCTATTCTGCAAAGCCATAATTACATGGACACAATCTTTCAGCATCAGAAAGAGTATACATATTTACATAATGAGTTAGAATTTTTATCCTTTTATCTTGGACCCCTTCAGCCTTTCATCATATGTAATTCACTAGAAACTAATATTCTCATCTATTTTATTGCTCTCAGAAGTTGATTATATTTTACTGCAAACTATTAAGAATGGTGTTAATCTTACATTAATCAGTTTAACATCGTTATAATAAAATCTTTGTGATAATTAAGTTACAAAGAGAAAGGCTTATTTTGGCTCACAGTTTTCAATGTTCTACTGAGAGCTGATCATCCCATTGATTTCACATCTTTGGGGATGCCAGATGGCAGTGGAAGAATACCTCACTCACAGAAGCAAAGTAGGAAAAAGAAGTGGCCTGTGCCTAGCAGTTCTCTTTGGTGGCACACCCTCAGTAACTTTATGACGTCTCATGAGACCTCACATCTTAATGTTTCCACCACCTCCTCATATTGCCCACTGTGGGAATCAAGTCTTTAACACATGAGCATTTGTGACACATACTTTCAAGATCCACATTAGATAAGATGTTATGATTTAAACTGCACTATTTAAATTAGTAGATATATTGAAATACATGTGAGAAAATCTCATTTAACTGTTATTCTTTTTTTATCTACTCAAATAGGTTTACATTTATAATGAGCTCTCATTGTTACTGGCTTTTACAAAGGTAGCAAGTATAATGCATTTCACTTATCTCCAAATTTCATGACCATGTATATATTTGGGCATGTTAAGGAAAAGTAATATCATAAAATAATTTCTGCCACTGTAATAAAGACAAGTTCAAATATAATTAGATTACTTTCATCCAAGTGGTTTCTAGTTAGAGCTGCCTTGAGCTCTTCTTGAGATATCAAATATTAAAAACAAACATACCTCCAATTTTGACTTTTCAAGGAAAATAAACATTTAAAATTTACCTGATATACTAGCATATAGAAGCATCAAGTTAAATACAAGGGAATTCATTTTGAATTATTTCTCTTTTGATTGGGTAGAAAGTCCCTGACTCACTCAAATGTAGACAAAGGCTTTTCCACATTTTAAACTGAGACTGGAAATCACAAATGCCTCCAAAATATTTCTGTAGCAGTTAACATTTATCAAAGTACTGTATAATTGTAGAGAACATATAATTGAGTATGGATTTTTACTAGGATATTAACAATCTATGTTAAAGGCAAAAGATAGAACCACTAAAATAATTAATTTTCACCTTTGGTAATCTGAAAAGCTAAATGCATTATGAAAAATATTGTAGAGACATTAAAACAATTTCTGAGAATTTCAACACCAGACTTCATAGCTAACCTTTGTGTTCTGTATAACAAGTAACTGAAACAAAATCATTACATTTTTACCTCAATGTTAATCCTGTTTTAATCGTGTGGTATGCAATTATTGTTTAATAGTCATTTTAAGAATTTTGAGTTGATTCTTGGCATTTGTCAGTGAATGTACAAACTTTTGCATTAGTATAATAACTGATACACATTAGCTAATGACTATGGATCAGATTATTGCTTATATCCAGGATAGTCAAATATAATAGACGGTAGGATAGATGGTAGAGTTGTTACTGCTAACAAGGGGCACTTTCTTAATACAAGAAGATTAACTATTTGGAGTAGGAATTCAGAATAATGTAAAAAATATTTAAATATTCTCATAGAACTGTATTAGCTGTGACAAAATGCCAGATACACAATTCGAAAGAGGAGAGGTATAATTTAACTCATAGTTTTGGTTCAATCTACAGTCATAGCTCTAAAGCAGAAACAGCATGCTAAAGGGGCATGGCAAAAATCATGATCAAATCTGATCAAAAAACTGATCAAATCATGGCAGCCAGGAAGAAGAGATAAGAGGGAGAAACTGCAGAAAAGAATATAACCTTCTGTGCTACACTTGCCTCTTCTAGCTCATCCCTACCTCTACAGACATGACACTTTGGGGGGACACTTTAGATCTAAGCATAACCTTTTACCCTTGTTCCCAAAAAGTCATATCCTTCCTAAAATGTATCTAGTCCATTTCAAAGAATCACCAAAGTCTTAACAGCTTAGCATTGCTAAAATCTTCAAGTCTGAAGTCTCATCTGAGACTCAGAGCAAACATTTAGCAGGCAGTCCTTGTAAAAATCAAAAAGTCAACAACTTGTTACATACAGTAACAGAGTAAACATTACTATTCCAAAAGGAAGGAAATCAGGAGGACGGAAAGATCAGATGAAAGCAAGACTGAAAACCAGCAGGGCAAACATAAATCCTGTGGCATCAAATGCCATGCTTAACCCCGCTGCTAAGGCCTTGCTGGTTTTAGTCTACATGGGTTTTCTCTTGGAATGTATCTACTCACGTTCCCTAATTTTCCTAAGCAGATGTTCCACCACTCCTGGAATCTTCAGCTTCCCAGGTTCTCCACTGCAGCTCCTCGTATCACCTTATCAAGGGTTCCTGGCAGGAACTGTGATTCTTTCATGTGTGTTTCTCTGGCCTCCTGGACCCTATTCTAAAATCTAGGTGTAAGCTTCTATGATTCTATAACTCTTGCTGTCTGCGTGCTTGAAAAACCACCATCATATGGATGACCTCAAGGTTTGCTGCTGACATGAGTTCTACCCTGTCCATCTTGGACTAAGTGGCTTCTTGGTGTCTGGATGGCTGAACTCAGGAAAATATTTCCTCAAGTGGTTCTGAATGTGTAGGATACCCTGGGGATCCTTTTACAAAGTATTTCAAAGGAACTTATTCTTTTATATTTTTGAGCCTGCAATAGGTGGTATCTGCATATTTTCTCAGATTCCTCAGACATCCTTGGTACTATCCTGATGCAAAATTAGTTGACATTTTTTTAATGCTTTTTTTTTTTTAATGCGCTGGAGATCGAACTCACCACCTCACACTTGCCAGACAGGCACTGTGTCACTAACGTATATCACTGGGTCGTGTTAAAATCCAAATAACCACAGTGTGCTTGGTAATTTGGAGGTACCTTATTTTTGGCTGTATAATTTTCATATTTTGGCCCTAGATGTGACTTCCCATTCTCTGAAAGCACCAACCATTCTCATGACAGCCTGCACATTGGGCTGTCTTGATTTTTCTTTTACCAGAGTAATTAATCCATCAGTCTTAATCTCATTCTCTGATAAAGTTTCAGATATGAGTTTGAAGGACTTATTCATGGTGTCCAGAAATCACATCCAGGAACAATGCCAGAGATAGATATCTCAAGGCCTCGGATTCCAAATAGAGCTTCAGTGATATCTTAGGTGGTTTCCAAGTCAATTAAGTTAACAATTAGTCTCAACTGTCACCTTGTGTGTTTAATATTCTTTATTCATCTACTATCTTGAATATTTGTACATCCTCAAAATCTCTGTCAAATTCTAATCTTCAAGGGGATGGTCTTAAGAGGTAGAGGACTTTGAGAAGAATGTGATAAGTATGCTTGTAAAAGAGACCTGAAAGAGCTTGTTTGCTCTTGTATCATGTAAGGGCCAGCTGTCTATGAAATAGAAGTTTACATTTATCAAGTGGACCCTCACCAGACAGCACTGTTAACTCTACCATGGACTTTTCATCCTCCAAAACAGAAATAAGTTTGTACTATTTATAATTTTACCACTCTATTTTGTTAAAGTAGCTGTCTGAATGGATAAAAAACAGATAAACAAACAGGTAAACAACTTTAAATTACAGCTCTACCTAATACTCATTCATAGAGAGTTTCAAAAATGATTTTTACAAATATATATATAATATATATTAAGAATAATATATATAATTACATGTATATGTCTCTACTATATGTTTATGTCATATATATAATTTTGTTGAATTAAATGTATTCATATATGTTTGTTTACCTATGTGTCTATCTCTAGCCTCTATTTTCTATCTAGTTGTCTACCTAATTCCTAGGAAATGCTTCCATGATCCACATATCTAAAGAATGTCTGCAAGTGACCGAAAGGCTGCTATAAGAAAACTCACCCAGGCAGTAACTTGAATTGAATGTGATATTAAAACATTTACATCCTGCAGATTTGGAATTAGCCCATCATAGCATCTTTGCACACCTACTAAATAGTACCTAACTTCTTATCTTTTTCCTAGCTTGCAATTTTAGCTGACATATTTTGCATTCCCTAACACAGCACATAATATTCTGATGGTAGATAACTATTTTAATTACTTTTTAATTTGGAATTATAAACATAAATCCCAATAGCAATAGAGAATAAAAATAATTTAAAGTCAATGAAGTGAAATAATGTTTTGGACACTTGTTGCCTCAATGTAATTAGACTGCATTTAGTTATTGTGCTAAATAGAAATTCACTTAAAGATTCCTAAAGAGAATTGATACTTTTACTAAGTTCAATTTTTACAAATTATTGTAATTACCTGTAATGGAAACAAATTCTATTTGAGATATAAACATTAGCCATGTGATATATGCTTTATTCTATAAATGAAGGTTCATTTATATATATATGTATATATATACATATATACATATATATATAATTTACATTACATGTGTACATCTATAAATACATATACATGTGTATATCTATATATATGCATTTCTTTTTGGAAAAAGTGCTCATTATTTGAAATTTTAAAATGAATAATACAGTTAAATATCAGTCATTGCAATAAAGAAAAATATTGTAAGAAACAAAACTATTGGAAAATTATGTTTTCTCCATAAAAAAGAAAAATATTTTCTTTTGACAAAGCATTTCTCATGTCTAGATATGGACTAGGTGAGAAAATATTATGTAATGTGAGAGCACACTGAAAAGCATATTGTCAGTATGCCATGCAACTTCATTCTTCAAGTGCATAATTTTTTTATTGGTTTGTATAAATTAAGAGAACTAATGCTTACATTCAATATTTTCTAGATGATATGCTATTAAATTCCTTTGAATTTACTGTAGTTGTCCTTTTTGTAAAACATACAATTACGAGTGGTAATGGTAACATATCTACATTGTAATTATTGGATCATCTTAGTTTTAGCAGAAGACTTGGTAGAAGAGGCAGGTTTCTTGGAAAAGAGAGTAGAGAAGTTGCGAGCTAAATGTCATTGGTTAATTGAGAATCTAATTTTCCTTTTGATGAAAATTATATCTTATAAATATACAGATGTTCTTTTTAGTAGTTCTACTAAATGATGATGGATGCCTTATGAATACAGGACATTTCTTACCATGTTATTATAATTATTTCACATATTTGGTCTTTTATCAATACTGAAATTATGTATATTATATATTTTTACCATCTTGGAAAGAGATGAAATGTTCAAGAATTTTGTTTTAGGTGCCAGAATATTTTCTGGCAACATGGAACCTTATGGATTGAGTCCCAGGAATTAGTAAGCTGCCAAATAAAGACCTTTCTTTTTGTGTGTGTGAATCAAGAAGAAAAGGAGAATAAATTGTAAGCAATGCAAATTTGGGCTTCTCTTTTAAAAAGTGTCTATTCACTTAGCATGTGTTGTTTAAGGTAGTCAAAAGCACAGATAGCTATACGAGTTTTTTTTTCAACTTATAGAAGCATTTTTATGTTTACATTTTTGTTGCAGCAAATCATCAAGTCTCAACACAAAGTTAATCTATAAACTAGCGATCCATGAAGTAATATTCTTAAAAGAATTACATAAGTGCTTATAATGAATTCAACATTGTCCAGAAAAATCATGAGAAGATATTATTTTTGTTAATAAGTAGTGTAACAAAAGTTTCAATGCCATATAATTAGTTCTATAATGCTACTTAATTTGTATTAAAAAAGCTTTACCCCAGGCTTATTTCAACCAGTTAAAATCCATGCTAGCCTTGTGAGTAGTTTAAATATCATTTACTTTTCTCCAAATAAAAGATTTGATTTTTCTTCTTCTATTTTTAAAAGAATATTTATTTAAGGGAATATTTACATTAGTACTACTGAGTTTAAATTGACACAGAATAGGAAAGGAAATAGATAGCAGAAATATTCTCCTGTTATTAAAAAAACATTTACCAGGCACATAATTGGTTAAGATTTTACATTAACTTGAGTGACGCATTATGTAACTTTTATCTTTTTGTTTATTCCTTAAAATGAATCATCTGGGACTTTTGATTATTGTTCAGCAGAATCACTGAAAGTAATACTACATAGACTTTATTATGTAAGGCTATGGGTTCATAGTTACTTTATCAAAATACTCATAAGTTTCTATTAGGCACTTTCTCCCCTCAAATCAAACAACAAAAAACAAAGAACAATTTGGATTAGTATATCATTTGCTAACTAACTCCTGCCCAAAAATAGATTTTAAAATTTCTCTTGAGGAGAGAAGTCAAAATGGCCAACCAGTGAGCAACAAAATACAAAGCCTCCCAAGAGAAACAACTCATAAGCCAGAATAAAACACCCTGGAGAGACCCAGACAGAGGGAGATGGATCCTCTTCACACAGGAAGAAATTAAAATGTAAAAAAGCTCGTCAAATATGTTGGGACTACAACTGGAACAGCTAAAAATTACAGGACAGCATTTTTGTGGTGACCCGCCAAATTTGAGCCAGCCAAAATTTATGACAGCTTGAACCCTTGCCGGCCGGCAGAGCTGCCCAAACTCATTCCTGCTGCCACTCACAGGAACCACAGCAGCGCTGAAGTCGGGGGTTGGTGAGCCCAATGGAGAGTGGAGCCTATGAATGGACCTTCGTTAATCCACGGTCAGTGCTAGGAATGAGACCCCCCCCCAGGAAGAGTGCGACCAAATGGGCTACATTTTGGAGTCAGGCAGGAGGAGCCTGAACTGGGAGTGACAGTGACTTCAGTTGGTTGCTCCCTCCCCAGAGCAGATTCATGGGATTTGCTTGGACTGGGCCATGCCCCTGACTGGGACCCAATGAGCTGTCCCAAATCAATTTCCTGCACCTAGCACACACTAACTGGGTGAAGGCCCCTGAAATTTGGCTGGCCTGGTGGGAAGGGGCAGACATACGCAGCTGCTGCTTACACCTCAGTGACAAGAGTAGTCAGGAGAGGGTGGAGGTCCCTCACCAGCATGCTTCAGAGAAAACGTAGCCAACAGGGAATGGGGCTGGGACCTGCATTGTAACCTGTGTGGAGGAAGCCAGGGCCATGACAGCAGAGGGAGGCAGGAGGAGGCCCCCAGCCCAGAACCCTGACAGCCCTGATCCAGGAGAGGGAAAAACAGGGGAGACTGAGGGAGGCAGGCACACAACATCAGACATGGCTTCAATGGACATTGGGAGATGTCTTCAGGACCTTGTGGATGAGCTCAGGGCATGGGAAAAGAAAATGACATTTGGTTATGTGAGGCATACAGAACTCCAGCAACCTACAACCAAAACAGAGCTACACCCAGACATATAATAATCAAGATACAAGAAATTCAATATAAAAACAGAATATTAAAAGCCATCAGAGAAAAGAAACAGATTACCTATAAAGGTAAGCCCATCAGGATCATGGCTGACTTCTCCACACAGACCATCAGATCAAGAAGAGCTTGGAGTGAAGTACTCCAAGCCCTGAAAGAAAATAACCTCCAGCCCAGATTGAGGTATTCTGCAAAACTGTCACTAGAAATTAATGGAGAAACAAGATTCTTCCATGACAAAGAGGAACTGGGGAGTTGGTGACCACCAATCTAGCCCTACAGAGAATATTGAAGGATGTTCTAGAGAGAGAGAAAAAATACCAGGATTTTAGGAACAGTGGCAGAAAGGCCTCAATGAACAGGGCAGGCAGTAGAATGAAGGAGAAAACTAGACAAAGACAGAAAAATAGCATAGCAGATGTGAGTCAGAGAAGGATAACTAGAATGTCTAACATAGATGGTGTTGATACACTATATTGTTAATAGTAAACCAGGATTTAAAACCCACATTACTCACATTATTCTACTTAGATGTATTATATTCTGTTCCAGTCATTCTACCTGTACTAGATTTGAGGGCACAGACGGTAATCCTGAAAATAACAGGATATAGTATGGTAATAATCCTTAATTTCCTATTAACTTAATCTAAAGCTCTGTAAAACCTACACTGTTTTACCATGACTGATCGTAATCCAATCTGGTTTGTCAGATTGCTGTTTTGTATTGACAGATTTTATTCAAAGCTGTTATGATTGATAGTATCAAGTCTGAGAGTATAGGCAACTGCACTTAAGATGACAAGATTCACTAGAATATCCACTCTGGTTTCACTATTACCTGCCTTTGAAGTTTTATGCTGTCTACAATGTTTTATTTTTACTAATATCATTATGTACTGCTATATTCAATTATACTGCTATATTCAATTATGCCTGATGATATAGACAATTCTATTGAAGATAATAAGAAACAACACAGTAATCATTGTAGATTACCTTGTACTGTGGTTTTATATGACGTTTTGGTTTCATGTTTTTATAGGAATTTGTTTTGTTTTGTCTTGCTAAGTTTTGTTTTTTTTTCCCTCTAATACAGAAAGGATAGAAATACATGTAGAGATTCATGCATGCAGAGCTATTTACACTCTCACTGTCTGAATACCTACTTTGTATGCTTTAATTTTGTAACTTGAACAATTATTTCTAAGAGGACAATATGTAATTCATCAACTAGTGATTTCTTATTGTTTATCTTTTTTCTGAAATTCTGTATTATCTCCACCCTTTACCCTTTTGTTTCTCTTTAAATAAAAAAAAATTTCTCTTGAGAGATGCAGCTCTCAAGAAAAAAGAAATAAAGAAATTCTTGTATGATTCATTCCAGCAAAAAGATCAATAATCTTAATCTTTATAGGAAAATTGGTGGTTAGCCAGGAAACAGAGCAAACATTCTGGCTAGTTATTGTGGAAACTGCTTGAAAATTGCAGATGCCCTAAATTTATAGCTTCTGCTGGTGTCTGTTTCATTTTGCAGTTCACAGCTCAAAAGGAAGCACTGTCGTTTGGTGAAAGACACAGCTGCAGTTGTATTGTGTTTTCCTCTGTGCAGCAGAATTAGAACTTTTGGAAACGTGAAATTATGGCTGTTTTAACCTGGGAAGTTAAAAATGTTGGGGAAACAGCACTATTGTATAAAAAGAAATAATATAGAGAGGATGTCAGTTTTGTAAGCTGGTCAATATTTATAAACGTAAGATGTCTACTTAAGATGATGACATATTTTTCATTCACAATACTGTGTTATTTAGGGTTTCCTAGAACAGAATCAATCATATATATTAACACATATATTTAGGTAAGGGAATTTATTAGGCAGGTTATAGGAGCAGAGAATCCACAACGGCTGTGTGACATTGGAGAGCCAGAGGATCTGGTAGTGGTGGAGTCTAAGAAACTGGAAGGTACAGAACAAGAGATCAAAGATTTGAGCCAGTCCAAAGCCAAAGATTTGCAAGCTCCCTACAGTCACTGGTCTGAATCCATACTGAAAGGCTGAAGAAACTGAAGTTTCATAGCAAAAGCATAGCTTGATGCACTTGCTCAAGCTGTGTGGGGCTTTTCAATGTGCATCAACTTCTTCCTTTTTTTCCTTTCATTCCATCCGAGATAAGCCTATTGGATGGTGCCACAACTTGGGTTGTGACTCCCTGCTTGAATTTTCTGGTTTCACGCCAGTCAACTCCATAGACACCCCAAGATCTGTGCTTTATTGATCTGCTATGTAATTTTTAATACACACAGATTGACATATCATGGGTAATGTTCACAAATGCTATCTGTTTTCCATTAATAATCTCTTCCCTTTTCAGTTAAATTTGATTTATGTCTTAGTTGCTTTTCTGCCATTGCTGAGACAAAATACTCAATGCCCAGAATTAAAAGGGAAAAGGATTGTGTAGCTCGCAATTTCTAGAGATTTTGGTCTATAATCTACTATCTGCAAGACAGGGAGGTTTTGCCGAGGAGAACAGTTCATGGTGGGCAGAATACAGCAATATCAATAACCGACTTTAACAGCATCCACCTGCTCCTTCCATACGCTGTCTAAGCTGCTGGGGTAGACAGTGCCAAGACAATCAGTGAATTGATCATACACCCTTAATACCAGTGTCATATACTCTAGATTCAGTCACCTCCAAAAAGCGCTCTCAAAACTGCAAGAGGATATCTAGGCATAATGACAATTTGAGAATGTTCTTTTCCTCCATGAAAAATGTATGTATTTTTTTTGTAGGATACTTAAAAAGTGCTAAAATGTAATAAAAATTAAAATAATCTGCACAATATTTGGTGTTTTGCTTCTACTATTTTAGACAATATTAATGATATCTAGAAAAGGTCAGAAAAATTATTTCATAAATAGATAGTATTTAATAGATAGTAAATAGTTCAAATTTTTTATGTGAAATCATCATTTTCAACCACCCAGCTTTACTGCAATGTTGCAAGCCCAGTCATGGACAACAGATAAATGATGATTGTAGCTATGTTCCAGGAAAACTGTACTAACAGGCCATAATTTCAATTGAGTATACAATAAAGTACACAACCCATATCTCTTTCTATTGAAGCAATTTCCCCTTTCTATAAACACTATATGTCTTTGTCTAGTGACTCTGTCTTTTATGCCAAATATACCCATCTAACATACATTGTGTAGTTAAGCTTCTAACTATTCGTTTCTTACAGCAATCTACCATCTAAAAGATTTGCAAGATTTGGCACTTTATGTTTTTAACATGGTGTTATTTCTGAAACAATAACTATGTCTCCTTCCACAACACCTGATCTTCCTTTTTTCTTGATTAAGCTCGGTTTCCAACTTTTAATAAGTTACACTAAAGCCTTGCAAGCATAATTGATCTAGAAACATGATTTTAATCCAAATTATTTGTATTTCAAAGTGAATTTCACCATAAGAAATATTGGAAACTCAGATGAGTCCTTCTGTAACCCAAAAATAGTCATATAAAAATTATTACAATGCTGTAATATAATACAGAATAATAAAGAAAATACAAAATATGAAGAAAAATCAACAAATTATCTAGTACTTAGTTTTGAAAACCTTCATGACTGGTGTAAGAAAGACAAGTTATTGTGCAGGGTAACTTTCAATATCACTAACAGAATCACTGTTGTCTATCCACTTACTGAAATCTTTTTCTTTTATGCAATTTTAACAAGAGACATATCTTGCTTTTTCCTCTTTTTGGGGACTTTGCAGGATTGTGAAAATGCATTGTTACACAGATAATCTCTTGCAGTGTCACAGTCTTATATGGGTAGTGCCTTTCTCCAAAAGTTTGCATTGTTTCCCACATTTTATAAGTGGCCCTAGTCTCATTTGAAGTAAGGGATATCTTGCCCTTTTTCTCTTGCTGCTCTGCAGAGTTTTCGTGGGGGTGGAGGTCTGGGATAACAGATAGGTGTGATTTACACTTGCTGGAACAGAAGCATGGCAGGGTCCCAGAATCTATGCAACAGCACCTCTCCAGACCCTCTATGTAAGAAGTTCCTGGGACATATAGTTGGCATAAAAGGACACAGACACCATGAAGAACCCGCTACTGTGGCTTTCATCGTACAGCCTGCCCTATGTCTCCCAGGCATAGATGTAATTTTCTCTTATTTTATTTTATTATATTATTTTTTATCTCTTTTGTTCAGCTCAAATCGGCTGTGCAGAGCCAGTCTGTTGCTTATTTTCCTATCCACACTTTTAAAATAAACTTTGTCACTGTTTTTATCTTGTCTTGTGCAAATCTTTGTTCTGCATGAGAAGGACCTGGTAACGTTTAATTGGTAAGCTATTTCTAAAGGGAAGATACACGTTACAGAACCATTGATTCATTCGTGATCATGGATGGGATGCTTGGTTTCGTGTACTACTTGTATTGCAAGACATCGCTTGAAGTTAAAATTAATTAGAAATACTTGTTCGTCCTGCAGAACATTCATAGAACAAGCTACTTACACTCAAAGAGTTTACTGACCCTTTTAATTGGCTTTATATTTTATTAGATAAAATATTCAATTCCTACCCTATCAGATAATAAAGTCATTGTGCCTTGACTATTTGATCCAAATTGAATAAACAGATGCAATAAGATTTATGGCAATATAATTAAATACTACTTTCTTGAGAATAACCTTTCATTCTTGGTCAGTTACAGTGGGACTTGTGTTCAAGAACTTCATGCTTCACAAAGTTCTGGTGGAAAACTGAATTGGACAAGAAATGAATCAAATTCGAAGGTTAGGTTCAATGTTGACCATATGGGGAAATTTGAGTTGGTTCTTATTTGGTTCAGTTTGCAATCAGAATCATGGAAAGAATTCAGTTCATAAACAGAAGCACCACTGTATTTATTATTAATTGAACTCAGTGAAGAGACTTCAAATACATTGTTCCTTTTAATTAGAAATGGGTTTATTTCTTTAAAGGAAGAAGCCAGAAAAAATTTGAATAGGAACATTCAACAAGTGGAAGAGAAAT
The DNA here is from genome assembly GCA_004027455.1 of Hydrochoerus hydrochaeris. Taxonomy (NCBI): domain Eukaryota; kingdom Metazoa; phylum Chordata; class Mammalia; order Rodentia; family Hydrochaeridae; genus Hydrochoerus; species Hydrochoerus hydrochaeris. The sequence goes on from PVLA01002062.1 coordinate 194,938, forward strand.
TCAATTTTTGTCTTTATTTAAGCCCTGAAAAATCTGGAATACTTCATAATAGTCTTAAAATACTGCTTGAAGAAGGATGTAAAATAAATGAAAATTTAACTATTATTTTGTTTAAAATTTTTAACAATTCAATTTTAGGAAAATATTTACTGTATGGTCCAGTGGTATGATTGTAGAAACATTGTAGTATCATATATATTTTATTTTAAAAATATGCCTTTATATATCTAGCCTTTACACCACCTATGCATTTGTTTATGCAAGTATGTATCATCTCCCTGTGTGTTATTTAATATTGATAAGAAAATAGTGATTAATTTGTATAAAATGCTTATCTGTTCTTCATGAAATTGTTTCTGACTAGTCAACAGTATAATAAAACTGATAAATTACAAAATATAAGAAATAAACATGGAAAAATCTAAATGCACAGAAATGAATTTTTTCATTTTTACATAGTTGCTGAATACAAAATCCAATATTTGAAAAAGTGATTTAATTCAATGTTTATTCAATAAATATTTGCATTGATCCCAGATAAAATATTTGCAGAGCCCAGAATTGATGAAATTTCAGTACCAAGAAAATATCAAGATATTATATAAATCAATAAGAAAAATATAAGCAGTCCATAGAAAAAAAATGACACAAATGTGTACCTTCAAAAAGAAAAAACAAATATGGCCAGAAAAGTATGAAGTATTCATTCTCTTTACTGTTCAAAGAAATAAAACATAGGCACAATGGCATATTTTATAATCATTTATTGGCTTCCATAAAAATTATAATAAAAACAAACTTGAAAAATCTTGAATATTTGGGAGGATGTTGATGATCATGATCCACTTATTGTAGAAGTGAAAGTGATAAATCAACTTAGAAAAAAATTTAATACTGCACTGTAACATGATCTCTTCTCTAAGAACCTATGCATGTCCTATGTTATAGCAATTTAACTGCCAAGTATACTCTTATGACAAATGACAGCTCTGCTCAAGAAACGCATGCAAGAATGTTCACAGTTTGGTCCTTTCTAGCAAATTCCTGGAAAAGACATCAATCATTCATAAACAAGAATAATGCCTTTTAAAAAATAATACATTAATTCAGGTAACTGAATAATATATGATTCAAATTTAATAAGTATAATAAATAATTATCTCACAAATACAGAGATAGTGACATTTCACTTTGGGACCCTGTTTCACATTTTCATGGTGTATTTCCTGTTTTATCTTTAGTTAATTAATATGCAGGTATAATGCCTGTAAACTCAATCTTGACACTGATGTGAGGCATGGTTGTAGGAGATGAAACTGTATTTATGTGCATGCATATGTTTCAAAATTGCTGGCAATCTGAATTACTTAAATCTATTTAAAAGTACTTACATACATTTAAAAATAATGACTATATATATTCATAACCAAAGTTAATAATTCTCAAGAATTTCCAGGGTTGCTTAGGTTTTACGTTTGTTTTTGCTTTTTTAGAAGTGATTTAAAAAGTAACAGTTATGTCATTTCATCTCTTTGCAATTCACATACATATTTCAAAACAATGCACAACTTCTTATCCAATGATAGTGCGCTATAAAAATATACACATTTCACAGCTATTCTTTGGTATAAAATAATGCCTAGTATATTTAAAGATTTTTTCACTTATCTAAAATTTTTGATTTTATTATTTCACTGTTCCAGTTGGGATCCAAATACGTTTTTCACATTTTAATTTCTTGTAATGTCACTTGAGAGTTACATAGTATTGAAAATTCTCTCCTTGTATTTGGCCATAGGTATACTGGAATCTAAAAAAAGAAAAATAAACAGAAAACCATTTTAATAGGGGTAGAACAACTTATTGCTCAACAAAATGTTATAATAAAAACTCGTTGCAAACTAATAGCAATGGGAAATTTCTCAGAGTGCTAAATTTTCTTTGAAAAAATCTGCTACATCAGAATTACCATAGGGTTCATAAAATCATGAAAAGGATCAGTACCCATCTTGTGATTTTCACTTTGTATATTTCTGGAGATCCTACTCAGTACAATAGGCAGGAAATAAACTTTTGAATAAAAGACATAAAACAATAAACTATTTCATTTTGGGAGAAAATGGTGTATCTGAAAATCTGGAAAAATTCTAGAAAAAATAATTAATTTGTAAATTTAGCATGTATAGAACTTAAAAACAAATATTTATGGGTGTGTGCTTATATATGTGTTAAGAATAATTTTAAATGACTTAAAATTTACTTAAATTGGCTTTTACTAGGACAAGATTATACTATACCTACATAAATGAAGAGAAATATCATCTCTATGAATTGGATTACTCAATATTTTTAGGATATCAATTCTCCCCAACCTGAACTACAAATCAAAGCAATGCCAGGAAAATAGGGGTACTATTTACTGAAAAAAAAGTATCATGACAGACAAAAATCATTCTTGACCTCCACATTTTGTTGAGGTCAGAGAGTATTGAGACCTTAGGAGGAACTCGGTCCTGCCAACAATCATGTAGTACTGGATAGAAATTCTTTCCCAACTGACACTTCAGATGACTTCAAGTGATATCCTGATTCCACTCTTTGTGACAGACTCTGAAGCAGAAGACCCTAATAGGCTGTTCCTAGAAGCATGACTCATAGAAATCATACAAATTTATTCTTTTTTTTTTTGGTTTCAGGGTAATTTATGTGTAGCAATATTTAAATGGCATATTTCTCATGTATACTAGAGACATTCACCAAAATATATATTCTGAGTCATAAAATAAGTCTTTAAGTCAATAAGTCTTTAAGGATTTTAAGGTAATGCAAATCATATATTTGACTGCTCAGAAAAAAATGGGAGTAAGATAGAACTCAATAATAGAAAAAATTACACTATATCCCAGATATTTGAACATTAAGGAACATATAGATAAAGATTAAATTTGTGGGGAAATTAAAATCTATTGTAACCTACATTTAAGTACATTATAATGTATAGATTTATAGAATATAGCTAAATCCAGGTAAAAATGAAATTTGTAACATCTAAGATCAGTAAGTTAGCTTTCACTTTTAAGCAATTACAATGGGGAAAAAATGAACAAATTAAATTTCCAGATATGCAGTAGCATTATAACAGTATAACAGCAAATAAATTAAGAAGAGAAACCTGAGAGGAAATATAAAAACAAATAACTTTTTAAAATGTCAATAAACAAATCCCCAATAGGCTGATATTTTAAAAATAGATGCAAATTACTAAAGATTTTGGAAGTAAAAGCTAAAATTACTAATCTGCTGACATGAAATTTTAACACATGTAGGTAGTCTGAGATTATTATTTCCACAGCTCTATGGTCTTATAACCTACTATTTGTGAAAGCCTCTATCAACAAATTATTGAAACTTTAAATCTGTCCCTATCTCCCTATTTTATTTTCACCACTCTTCAATCCCATGTTTTTCATACAGTACCTTTGTGCTTGATTTTCCTCATACAGGTCTTTAGTATCATCTGGACAGTGGTTTATCCCCTGCCCTCACTTTTTTTGCAGGTATTAGTCTTGTATGTACACTAAATTTTTCAAATACCCATAATCTAACACTCTTGGGATAAAATAACCAGCTATATTTTTTGAAAAAATTTAATTTTTTTCTTTAGCTAACTGGATTCTACCTGTTTTACGAGGCGTACTGGGAGAGATTGAAAACTTTGTGACAATTGTAAATTTTCATTGAGTGAAAGCCTGACACAATAAATAAAGAAAATTAACCTCTACCCAGAGGATATTTAAAGTGAAAGATTTCCCCAGGTGAAGGGCAGTAGGTAGCCAAATGTACAGGATTGTATAAATAACTATTGTGAGGATTTCAACTTTTAATATTGGCATCTTCTATAATTCTATGTGTCTGTTACAATATTACAAATAAGAACTTGAGGTTATAAGTAAATCACTGATAAAATTATGCTGTGAGATAAGGCTTCTATTAATTTTGTATACATATGGCTTTAAAAATAATTCTAAGAAAAATTAATAATTGTTTTGCCAAAATGGTTATGGGTCTAATTAAGATTTTCTAAGCTATGAAGATAGAATAGTGGAAATAACGTTTATATCTCTATAAACTGGGACTGAAATTATAGGGAGAGAGACCATAAAATCTACATATAGAAGTGAAATATACACGTTTGTTTGTGTTTATGTGATAAAAATTTAATAAAATATTGGGAGTGAGAGCAAGTACTGTATAATAACTGAATGAAGAATCTTCTTAGACTCTTGTTAAATCTGTGAGCTCTGAGGAAATAAAATTTAATCAGAGGTTTGTTGAATCTAAGAATTACCAGACAGAAATATTGGGGAAAATGTATTTCACGAACAGGAACACCAATTACTAAAGACATGTGGCAGAAATTAGCTCAATATTTCAGAAATGCAATGAAAAATTCAAGGTTTCCAGAACCTTTTGTATAAGCAGCCAGTGGTTAGAAAGTTGTGATTATGCCACTTGCACAGAAGACCCTACAATCCATTTGGATTACATCTTGACCTAAAATCCTTCAGGTATGAGACTAAAAGACCACCAGCATGATATTTTAAAAAGGAAAAATCAATTACTATATGATTTGGTTCCAATTCAGAAAAAAGCTCAGACATTGTAAGGAAGAATAAATGGAGAAGACAAGGAATTTAAAATCTTTGGGCTTGGGCACATGGCTCAAGCAAGGTACCATTTCTGATTTGGAAAGGAGAGGAACAGGTAAGATGGAGGAATAAAAAATCATTAATTTAGTTTAGAATGCTATTTCTTTAAATTTAATTTTGGGATGTTACATTTGAATAAATCAGTAATCAGTCAAGTAACCTGCATACCCATTATGTTGGGGACATTAAATTCTGCAGTTTAGGTAAGAGGAGATTGATGGAGATGTTAATTGGAAAAATATTGGTGTGTAGATGACATTTCCAACAAGAAATTACCAGGTAAGCAAGTTAAAAGAGACAAGTAGAAATGTCTGAGAATTAGTCCTGAGGCATATCAGCACTTAAAAGCTAAAAAGAATGGAAAGAATTGGTGAAGAGAAAGTAGTAATTGAGGAAGAGGGGAAATGTGCAGAATCTCTAGTTAGAAAATAATAAAAGATTTTTAAAAATGGGTGAGCAGGAGTTTCCAAATTTAGATGCTCTCTGATTTGCAATTATATTCTTCCCTTTTTTTTAAAAAAGGAATTTATACACAATCCACAGCTGTTCTATCTCACTGATTTATGTTTGTTTTTTGTTTGCTTCTTGTTGTCAATGACAATAATTTTCTTCTTTGCTTTGGTTATCATTTAATTAGATGATTATAATAACACTGGTGTTGGACATCATGCTACTAAATAGCTAGAAAAAGACTTGTTTTAGAATCAGGGATATGAAAAATTGTAGTTTATATTCATGGCTGGACTCCATAAATGCATCTGCATGTGGAGACTGTAGAGAGAGAAACATTATATAATGATAGCTTTTGAAATAATGCCACCTAAACACAGGCATCCATAGGAACTTGGCTTAAAATAAAAGGACAAATTGAGAGAGAGGAACATAATAATTTAAACAGGCAATCGATCCTCTATACATAGACTTTCTCTGAAGAAAAGTAATCCAGATTTTGACATATTTCTAGGTAGAACAGAAGCTTATGAATAAGGAAATCAACAAGACTCAGTCTTATTCTTGAAATGGTTACAAATCTTTTGTTGGACATACATGAAAATATTGCAAATGTAGCTTGAACTAATTGTTCAAGTTTTTTGTTCTTTATTAATTTGAGTGCTTCAACAGTGCTTAATATTGAAGAAATAGCTAGAGAAGTAGTAAAAGTAACAAAGCTACTTCCAGACACATCACTAAATTACTAAATAATGCTCAGTTTCAAATGGCTGAATAACCCTAAAGTAGTCTGCATGATCAACGGGCATAAATCAAGAAATTTGGGTCTTAGGCAATTGTGTACTGATAACTAGGAGGACAAGTCTCATTTTAACAACTTTTACATGTACTAATGATGCACGTGAAAACACTTAAATGTTTCCTAAGACCACATCGGAAAAGTGCCTAAGACATTAAACATTTAGAAATTTTCTTATGACATGATTATTTTGCATTTTCAGATATGTCACATTGGAGGTTACAAATTTTTCTCTATGTAACTGGCAGTATTATCACTTATTTTATATTTTTGAGGTTTCTTTTCATTTTTTTTCATCAAATACTTCAATAATATCAAAGAAGTGTAATGACTGATGTTATTGTCCTAACAATGGAATCTAAGCATTTTATGTGCACATTTGGTTTGTATTGTGTAATTAGCTCTTTTTCTTCTATGAAATATTTATTTTTAAATTGTTAGCAAATTTATTAATGAAACTTATTGTATGCTTTAATCTACTATGAACAAGAGTATTCAATGTATAGTGATTTAGCAAGTAAGCATTGTAAATAAAGAGGGAAAGATGAGGTTGAAGGCAGGAGAAGGGATTGGGAAGAAAAGAGGAATCAAGATATAGCATATGAGGGTACAAATTCTCAATGATGAAGACCACCATTAAGGTATGTCTAGATTACAGCAATGAACTAGTAAAGCAAAACAAAGGAGTTAAAATAAGAAAAAAAAATTTAGACTGGAATATTCCTTTCATGAGAGTTGACAGGAAAGTTCTGGCTTTCGCAGGGTCAGCAGCATTTCCAGAATGGTTTCACCCATGTTACAAACATACTAGCAATTTATAAAGTTCAAGTTGGTTTGATTGTCACCAATTACAACACTGTCTCAGCCTTAATAACCTCATTAATATTTTGTTCTCTGGCACAGAAAGAAGTAAAATGCATAGAAAGATATAACAAACTCATTATACAGTACATCGAGGAAGTTGTTTACATTGGTCTGCTTGTACATTGCCTTGCCTAGATGAATGAGGGTCTGGGGAATATTTTATCTAAAGGTCAATTAAATTTTTGAATATTTAGCTATGGAAGAAAGAAAGCATGTATTTTATGGGGAACACAGAGAAATCTACCAAAATGGTCTAGACTGGAAAATATCAACTTGGTAGTATGGCTTCTCATGATATCATCCTTTATATACAAAAGTGATTCCAAAAAACCCCCCAAATTATTATAAAATAAACTGTTCCTTGAAAATGAAATGTTAACTTTCTGTAAATATAGCATGCTAAATTATAGAATACTGATCATTTTTTATTAAATTTAATTTTTCTTTATACAATAAAAGAAAAATTACTTAAAACTGTAATTTTTAAATCTTGTTACTCCAAACTGCAGTATTTCTGCTTTCACCATTCCACAGTAGCAGTGATAACAAAAAACGAACAAACCTCTTAAAATATTACCTGTAAATAAAAATAAATAAAAATAAAATTTACTGAATGTGAATTAGCAATTGTCAAGACTCGATACATTTCTGCTTTTCATCTTTGGGAAACCTTAATCTAGTCTATAAAATACATGCAGTCAGCCTCTGTGGGCCAAACACACGAGTTATGTTCCTATTTATGATCTCTTGTTATCAATCTTGGAGGCTTATGTTGTGTTATTTTTTTTATTTGAAATCAAAAAAGAACATAAGTGATGACACAAAATTCCACAACAATATATTAAGAGATTAACAATGGTTAATATATTGAGTCTTGTTATCTTCAAACTAGTTGCTCAGATTACAAGATACTGTGCTCTTTTGTTATGTATATTTAGAATTACACTGGATGATCATATCAGTTAGGTTATGACATAATAGTACTGTAACTTGTATTTAGCATCTAATACTGAAAGAACCTAAGCAGTGTGCAAAATCTCAGCTGTTGCTTGTTGTCAATATATTTGAAAGATTATTTTATCATATTCATTGTCATAAAATGCTAATTCTCCATTAAAATTGTTTTTATTTTCTGATAGCGCTTCTCTTTTCTTACCTCACTTAATAAACACCCTTTTCCAGAAAAACTATTAAAAATATCTCTGTGTGACGTATACCTGGCTTCTGCCTATTTCTATAATCTTGTTACACTAGCAAGAGTGGTATGTAATCTAATCAAATTATAAAAAAGATAGAGATTAAAGTAAAATAAAACTATTTAAAATATTACTCTGAAAATGAAATCTGCTATTGTATTTCCTTTAGTTTCATTTGATGAGAACTGAAATTTACCTATACATACTCTATATACATGCAAAAAGTTATTCCTACTATTATTGCTAGTTATCATTTAGTATGTTTCCATTCTTTTTCCTCACAATGTATGGAGATATATAAATGTTTGTCTGTCATTCCAAGCTTTCAGGAAAGCCAACAATACAGTCATCTTACAGACTATAGGAAGAACTAGGAACATCCTAATTAGAAGTATGTAGAATGCTATGATATGCAAGAAAATTAGAACATGAAAAGAACGGTTCTATCAACCTTAGCCTAAACAGGAAATCAGAAATGCTGGCTTTACATAAGATGAGAATTCAACCCAATTCTTATTAAATTCTAAAGGGCAATATGAATCTAACAAGAAGTAATTGGGAAACATCCAGGGAGCTGACATCAAAGAAAGCTCTGTGATGTCTCCCAAGGATGTTTAATTAATTGTGCATATGTTAAAATATTCTGTATTTCCTGTATTTCAAGTTACCTGAGTGACTGAAAGACTCTTAAGTTATGGAACAGATAAATTCTACTTGGGGAGGAGCTCTATCTCATGTCCTATAGGCACTGCATTAACTGCATGTGTATTTTTTCATATACTCACCAGAACATTTAATATCCAGTTTAAATAATGAGAAAAGTAAATTTATATTGGATGTTTAAACAGAAAACTTTCATTCAGACCGGAAGGGAAGTGTAATGGGATCTCAGTTTGCTGAGAACATTTAAAATAAGCAGATATTTAAAGATATCTTATCTTAAATACTGTCTACATTATTTGTTTTCCTAGATGACTAGAGATTGAATTCATTCTGCATATGTAAGTTGTTTAGCTTTTGAAAAAGTAGAATGATAGAACAGAGAGGCTAAAAAAAGTTTGCAACACACTGCATTTTTAAAAAAGAACAGTATTACCGAGTCCTAAGAACTTTCAGTGTTTCCTTTCAATCACAGTCTCTCCAAAGATAACCACACTCATAGTTTATAAACTTTGGATTTCTGAGATATATATATCTATCGTATAAACCTTTTCCTGTCTCCTTACACTCCATATTATGTTTGTGTATTCAGCATTGTTGTTATATGCCAAATAGTAGTTTGTTTTTTCCTGCTTTATGGTATTTTGTTTCATAAACATTCTTCAAGTAATTTATCTTTCATATGGTACATAGGTATTTAGTATGTAGATAGCTTGTATTTTATGCTAACTATAAATAATGTACTCAAAATTCACATCTTTGGGTAACCACATGTATGCATTTCTATTCCATATGCATGCACTAAGAACTGTAATTGCTGTATCACAGGGTATATTTATATTAAGCTTTAATCAACTGTGTTAGACAAACTTCTCAATGGTTTTTGTGCTTTTGTTTATGTTAGCTTCAGATGATTTGTCTCTTTACCAAGAGCTGGCATTTTTTCCTTCCATTTTCACTGTTCTTTTCATTGTATATTGGTATTTTACATTTTACTGATTTATCAAACATTTCTTTTACTGAAATAGTCTATGCTAACTTCCACATTCATAGTTTTCCTGTTTATTTGTTTATAAAGGATATTTATATGTTATATGGATAGAAGTCAGTTTTAGAATGATGTAGTGATATCTGCTTATCTAATTTATCTCTATGAATGAATTTAAAATGTATGCATTTTCTTAAACATTTATGTATTATGCATCTACAACCATGATGAATGCCATTTTTAATTTTGCATTCTTTCAGATCAACTGCTAGTTTTCAAATCCAGGCAATTTTTCCTCATAAAAAGAGCATATTTAATCTCTGGAAGTAGCTAGGTATATCAACAGGCAAATGGATAAAATAAGTGTATATTTATAATTAGAAACTATCGCGTCATAAAGAATGAAAATATCATTTTCAGGAAAATGGATTGAAGTAGAGAACATATTGTAAAGTAAAATAAGTCAGACAAGAAAGCTAAATATCAAGTGGATTCCTTTATATTGAAACCTAAAACATAAACACAAAAGAGTGGAATAGAGAAGATAGAAAACAAAAGCAAACACTTGTGGAAGACAGGGAAGGTTATCAGAGTGAGTGAAGGAAGGATTAAAAAATCAAAAATTGTCAATATTACTGTCTAAGTGCACCAGTTCTACAAAACAAGTGAAACTATTACACGTTACTAACATGCAGTAATACCAAGTAAATAAAACGATAAATAAATAAAAATGAATACCTCTAACTCTAAACACTTGAAGGCTTCATAAAGATCAGTGTTATTTCTTCTGTAGACATTTGGAAGAATTCACTGGTGAAACAGTTTTAGTCTTGTGATTTCTTTGAAAAAAAATTGAAAAACAGTTTCTCAAATAGATAAATAACTGGTAAGATTTTAAGACTTCTTATCATTTGTATTAATCTGGAAATTTGTCTATCTCATTTCAGTGGCCAAATGCACTGGTATAAATTTATTTAAATACTATCATGATGCTTGTAGAATCTTTAGTAAGATCACTGTTTTTATTTCTGTTTTTTATAATTCATTTTTTATAAATTGTGGCAAATATTGCTGGATATTGATATATTTGACTTAATTACATATCTGTTTCATATATTATTGACATGCTATTATTGCTAATTGTATCTGTTCACACTGATTACATTTACTTGTTTGTGAACTACAATATGACAACATAATGCATTGATTTCTTTCTTCCTTCCTCAAACAACCCTCTATTTCTCACTTACTCATGTACCCTTCATATTTGATAAGATAGTATTGAGTCTGTTTTTAAATGAACTTTTACTGCTATGTGAATTTTGAGCTTCCCAAGAAAATATCAAATCTTTTCTTATAAAGAAAAATTTAATTCACGTAATGCAACTTTTGATATGTAAGAGATCACTTTCTACATAGCCTTTAACATCTGATGTTTTCCAACTTTATAATTTTTGCCAATAAAAAAAGTACACAATAAAATGTGCTGCAAAGGCTTGTTTACGTGGCCTTCATTTGCAACATCCAAACTAATTACAGGATTTTCAAGCTCAAATTGGTCTTTTTATTTTTGCTTCACAGATGACAAAATATTTCCTCAAAGTAAATCAAGGATGCTTAAAAGAGATCAATCTCACACATGATCAATTTTTTAAATAAATATGAATTAACATTGACTACCATGAATTGGGCCTGAATTTTGGCATTATTACATGAGTCCAGTGGGTAATATGATAGACCCAGGTAGACTCAAATGGAGAGAGAAAGGAAAGGGTCACCAGGTTGGTCAAGCTGTTCTCTGCAGGTGTTGGGGTGGGTGGGGTTGCTGTCAGCTGTTCTTTCTGATGGCAGGAAGTGGGGTGTAAGACAGGGTGTGAAATGGCCTCATCCAATTGTAGAGACCCGCGGTGGAGAGGTAACCACAAACTAACCATAAAGGAGGACTGGGGACTTTCTACTCCATGGGGCATGCTCCCTGACTGCCCACAGTGTCCTTGGGGTGACCTGTCCTCATTACCAAATGATTAAGACCTCATACATAGGCACTGCACTTCATTAATTTCTGATAGGACAGGAAAATGAATACACATTTCAAAATTGAAAGGAGGGCAGCTGTAAATCATGAATATGTATGAGTAAGATGGGGAACATGCAAAGTTAGGAAGTATAAAAAAGTAAAAGAAACTGGAACAAAGAAATTCTTCTTTGTTCACAATGTTGTCAGTGCCCAGCTTGCCTGTGGGCCCTATCCCACTTTGCAAAAAATTCTTTCACTTTGAAACCAATTTCTTGCATGTGCATGGGCTTTCCTCTTTCCTGAGGTTGGGAGAATTCTCTTTGGATCACCAAGACACAGGAAAGGCCAGGAGACAGACAATATGGAGTGAATTATGTGACTTCAACTTTACAATAATATTTTCACACTTACTACACTTACCAATCTTTTGTTCAAAGAGCAGCAACAAGGAGCCACACAGGACAGAGTATTTTAATAACTCATCCCAAATTACATAATTTATGTGTGGTGAAAAGATTTGATCTCATAGATGGTTTATATGATACTTCTTTGAAATTTTAAAATGAAATCCTTTTCTTTACCTGTTTGAGCATCACAGAAATGCAAATTTCTGAATAAGAATTTATGTTTTACTGTTCAAATTGCCAATTGCCAATTGCCATTTGCCAATTGCCAAAATGGTACCTTGAGCCCTTTGGCTTGCTGGGATATTTGATTTGAATATAGGAGGTACTCAGTAAGTGTTCGGTAATGGCTGATCTCTCCAAAGCTGCTTATTTAAGTAACAATTTGTCTTATATAAAATAAAGTTAGGGAAAATTGAACATTTCAAACAATCTTACAGAAGAAAAATTCTTGGAGAAAATATTCTATGAAAGACATTGTAAGCCTATGGTTTACTTATTTATTTTTATTTATTTATTTGTTTAGTTTTGAGATAAGATCTTGCTATGTGCTTCAGACAGGCCTGGACTCACTATATAACCGAAGATGGCCTCACATCCCAAGCAATCCTCTCGCCTCACTCTCTCCAGTGCCTGGATCATAAGCATGTGCCATCCCAGCTGGCTCAAGATGTCTATCATTTTACTTTTATTTGTTTATTCTCAGGATCTTAGGTCTAGCATGAAAGAAATTTTATTTTTGTTCCACTACACAACTCTACATTAATATATTGGTTTGAGACTTTCAGGAGTTTAATTTGTTCTGCTTTTCCAGTAATGGATCAATAGTTCCTTGGAAGAATTATAAAATGTATTGTCTTAGAAAAAGAGTATCTTCAGGCTCAGTTTAATTTTGTTCTCACAGTTTAAGCTATGAATGGAAAATTCTTGATTATGTTAATGTCAGGCATCTGTTGTTGCAGGAATGAATAATGAACATGAAATTTTGTTCATTTATTACTTAGGAAATCACAGTCGCTTTTCAAATAATTTCATAGAACATCAAATTGAAGCAAAGTTGGAGCAAGCCATCTATGGACTGAAACCTTTACAGGCTGTGAACCACAATAAACCTTTCCTCATTTAACTTTGGGTGTTAGGTATTCTGTCTTAGTAACAAAAAATGTTAACAAAGTCAAGCTCATTGTTTGAAAAAGAAAAAAAAATAAAAGTTTCAAAACAGAGTAGTAGGAGAGCATCAGTGATTAATAAATTACACATTTTTATCTCCATAGTAGTTACTGAGTGCACAAGAAACAATATTAACTCCTACCTTTCCTTTCAATGAACTAACAGAAACTAGTGGTTTCACTATCCTGTATATGCGTGTATATTTTTTGCTTTTCCTTATTCCTTTCCCCTTTCCCACACCTTAGTTTCTCTTTCCATTGGACAGTGTTTTCTCTATTTACAATATTTATTGTACATTTTGGATCTTCTTTACTTGTTCAGTTCCTCACACTAGTGAGACAATGTGATGGACACATGAGGGTTTGATTTTTTCATTTTTGAGTATGGTCTCAGACTGAATCCAATGACCAAGAAATATGTTAAGTTTATCCTTCTTTATGACCGGATAGTACTCCATTATATTAACAAAACACATATTTTTTATCCATACCCTGGTTGATAGGTATTTGGTTTGTTTACAAGGTTTAGCTATTATAAATTGTGCTGCTATAAATACGGGTGCACATATACTGCTGTGATATGCCATTTCTAATTCTTCTAGGAAGATACTGAGTAAAGGAAGAGCTGGGTTGAATGAGACCTCTAATCTTAGTTTTCTTTTCTTTTTTTTTTTGCTTAAGGAATCTCTATTCTGATTTCCAGAGTGGGTGTATCAGTCTATACTGGCACCAATAGTAGCTAAGTATTCCTTCTTTCCCCACAGCCCTTCTAGTATTTGTTAATAGTTGGTTTCTTAACAATATCCATTCTTCCTAGAGTGAAATGGAATCTCAGCATTGTTTTAATTTGCATCTCTTGAATGAGCAATGATGTTGAACATGTTTTCATATATTTATTTGTTGTTTGCATTTCTTTATCTGAGAAGTGTGTATTCATCTCAGATGCCCATTTTTGGATTGGGATTTTGAACTTGGGAGGTCTGTTTCAGTTCTTTATATGTTCTAGTTATATGTACTTTGTCTTAGGGAAAATTAGCTATAATTTTTTCCCACTCAATTAGCTGTCTTTTCACTTTGTTGGTGATTTTTTTTTTTGTTATATGAAAGCATTTTAATAAGGTGAGCTCTCATTTGTTGATTGTTTGTTGTATTTCCCATGTGGTCTAGATTTTGTTCATGAAGTCTCTGCCTACACCTATGTCTCCAAGATTTTCTCTTCATTTATTTAGTGTTTCTGTTTTAATATTTACATCTTCAATTCATTTTGACTTTAGTTTAGTGAATGGTGATAGACATGGGTCCAATTTTAGACTTCAGCACTGAAAAACCAATCTATTTCTTTTTAGTGCCATCTATTAAAAAGACCATCTTCTACCAGTGAACATGTTTAGTTCCTTTGTCTAACCTATGGTGGCTTGGTGTATTTGTAGTTGCATGTCATCTTTTGCTCCACTGATCCTCAGATCTGTTTTTTGTTGTTGTTGTTATTGTTGTCGTTTTTTGTCAACACCATGTTGATTTTATCACAGTAGCTTTGTAGTATAATTTCAGGTCAGAGATTTTGATGCCCCCTGACTTGCCTTTGTTGCCTAGATTTGCTTTTACTTTTCTAGGTCTCTTTTGGCTCTAAATGAATTTTAGGAATGCTTTCTCTAGTTCTGCGAGGTATGCTAATAGTATTTTAATGAGGATTGCCCTAAATCTCTATAACAGTTGTGGGATTATTGACATTTTCACTGTTAGTTCTTCCTATCCATAAGCAAGAGATATTGTTCCTTTTTCTGATATCCTGTTCAATCTCCTTTTTAAGAGTACTATAATTTTCAATATATATATATATATATCTTTTACTTCCTTTGTTAGATTGATTCCTAAATATTTCATTTTTTTGGATATTATTGTAAAGGGTGTGGTTTCCCTAATTTCTCTCTCAGTGAGTTTGTTATTTGTGTATAGGGATGCTATTGATTTTTGAGTGTCGATTTGGTATCTAGCTTCACTTCTGAATTTGGATATTAAATCTACAAGATTATTTGATGGACTTTTGCGGTTCTTCTACAGAGAGTATCACGTGATATGCAAATAATGATAATTCAGTGTCTTTCTTTCCTATCCTTGTTCTTTTTATATAATTATTTCTCTCTTATATCATTGCTCTTGCTAATGTTTGCAGAATTATATTTAATAGGAGTGATAAAAAATGGAAATACTTGTCTCATTACTGATTTTACAGTGAAGGTTTTCAGTTTTTGACCAGTTAGTATGATGTTAACTGTTAATTTGTCATAGATGAATTTTATCAGATTGAGTTAAACACCCTCTATTGCAATTTTGTGTAGGGTCTTTTTCATGAATGAGTGTAGAACATTATCAAATGCTTTTTCTGCATCTATTGACATAATCATGATTTTTGACTCTGGTTATGTGAAAAAGATATATTAGTTTTTAAAATTTGCATATATTGAACCATCTTTAAATCCCAGAAATGAATGCTAATTGGTCAGGTTTTATAATCTTGAAGATTTGCTGCATTCTGCTTACCAGTATCTTGTTGAGGATATCTGAATCTATGTTCATTAGTGAGACTGACCTTTAGTTTATTTTTTTGGTTCATCTTTTCTCTGATTTTAGAAACACCTAATAGTTGTTTCCAGGAATGATTTTGGAAGTCCTGGATCCCTTTCAATTTCCTTAAAGAGTTTCAGTATTACTATCATTAGTTCTCTAAATTTCTTTCAGAATTCAACAGTCAATCCATCAGGGCATGGACTTATTTTGGTGATAAATTTTAATTATTTTTTTATTTCATTGACTGATATTTAGGTTACTTAGAAATTTTATATCTTCTTGATGCAGTGTTGGTGATTTGATTGTGTCTAGAAATCTCTCCATTTTTTCTGTCTTTTCTGTCTTATTACAGCATAGATTCTCAAATAGGTCTTAATGATCTTCTGGATTTCTGTGGGATCTGTTATGATTTTCCCCTTTTCCTTACTAATTGATTGAATTTGTGTTTTATCTTTCCTCTTTTTGATAAGGTTGGCTAATGGTTGAACAATTTTATTTATTCTTTCAATGAACCAACTTTTCAGTTCACTGATTTTTTTGTATTGTTATCTTAGTCTCAATTGCATTAATTTATGCTTTTTAAAATTTCCTTCCTTATATAAGATTTAGGTTTGATTTGTTAATATTTTTCAGAAGTTTGAACTTGAACATTAGGCTATATATTTGAGGTCTTTTTTCCAGTTTGTGAGAGTTTATTGCTAAAAATTTCCCTAATAGGACTGCTTTCATTGCATTCAGTTTTGATATGTGTTATCAGCACTATCATTTAATTGTTTACAATGTTTAACTTTATCTTTCATTTCCTCTGTGACCCATTGGTTGTTCAGAAGGGTGATACTAAGTTTTCATATGTTTATGTAGTTTTTGTGATTTGTCATTGGTTTCTAGTTTCATTGTGCTATGATCAGATAGCATACATGGGATGGTTTTTATTCCTCTACATTTACTTAAACATATTTTGTGGTTAGTATGTGGTCTACTTTGGAGAATGCGTAATGTGCAGCTGAAAGAATATGTATTTTGATGCTTCAGGGTTGAATACTCTGTAGACACCTACCAAGCTCATTTGTTTGCAGGCAATTTAATTCTCATATTTCTTTTTTGATTTTTTTTTGTGTGTAAGTCATCCTTCTGTTTGTGAGAGTGGACTATTAAGTTCTCCCATGATAGTTGTGTTAGTGTTTATTTAGTTTTTCATGTCTATTAATATTTGTGTTACATAGTTGAGTGTACTGGTGTTTGGGGCATATATATTTATGATTGTTATCTCTGCTGCTTAGAATTTTCCCTTAACAAGTATGTAGTGGCCTTCTTTGTTTATTTTGATCAATTTTGACTTAAAGTTTATAATGTCTGCAAATTGAATAGGTGTCTCTGCTTTGTTCTGGGTTCCTGAGCCATGAAGAATGGTTTTCCATTCTTTGACTTTTAGTAGATAAATTTCCTTTTGGGTTAAATGTGCTTCTTGAATGCAACATATTGTTAGATCATGGGTCTTGATCCATTCTGCCAGTCTGTTTCTTTTGATTGGTGAGTTCAGACCACTTCCATTTATGATTGTGACTGATATGTGTTGGTTTATCTTTTTCATGTTATTTTCCTGTTGTTTGTTCCCTTGCTTTCTCTTCTGTTTAATTTTTTGCCCTGCCTGAAGGTTTCTTTCTATTGGTGTTTATGTGTTTGTGATCTTTGTTATCTATTTCTAATATATCTTTGAGAGAATTCTATAGAACTGGCTTGTTGGTCATAAATTTCCTCAGTTTCTCTTTGTCATGGAAATATCTTATTTCTACCCTGATTTTGAAAGATAGTTTTGCAGGATACATCCATCCAGGTTGAAGATTTTTTTTTTTTAGGCTTAAACTATTTCACGCCAAGCTATCCTTGATTTGAGAGTTTGTGTCCAGAAGTCTGCTGTGATTCTGATGGATTTTCCTTTATAGGTGATTTACTTTATTTCACTAGGTGTCTTTAATATTCTGTTCTTGTGCTGAATTTCTGAAATCATGATTATTAGGTGCCTTGGTGTAGATTTATTTTGGTTATGGCTATTTGGAGCTCTATATGCTTCATCTATTTGCATATCAAATTCTTTATCCATGTCTTGGAAGTTTTCTACCATTATTTTTGTGGAAAAAAATTTATGCGCTGTTTACAGCTTTCTTACTGACTTCCATCAATTTTATTTTGTTCTTCTTTGCTTCATCTTGTAGCTGTTGAATTGATTTTTATGGTATTTTTTATTTTTAAGATATCTTTCTTTTCTTGTTTGCTAGTGGCTGTCCTATCTTCTAGATCTGATGTTCTATACTCACCTTAATTAAATGTTATGTATACTTTCAATGAAGTTTTTAATCTCCTGGGGTTTCATTTGTATCTGTTTCAAGAATTCTATTTCTGTTCTATATTGGCCACATTTTAAAAAATGTTTATTTAAAGAGAAAAGAAAAGCATGTAAAGGGTAGAGATAATACAGAATTTCAGAAAAAAGATAAACAATAAGAAATCACTAGTTGATAAATTACATATTGTCCTCTTGGAAATAGTTGTTCAAGTTACAAAATTAAAGCATACAAAGTAGATCGTCAAACAGTGAGAGTGTGAACGGCTATGCATACGTGAGTCTCTACATGTATTTTTATCCTTTCTGTATTAGAGTGAAAAGCAAAACTTAGTAAGACAAAACAAAACAAATTCCTATAAAAACATGAAACCAAAAAGTTGTATAAAACCACAGTACAAGGTGATCTAAAATGATTGCTGTATTTTTTCTTATTATCTTCAATAGAATTGCCCATATCAGCAGGCATAAATGAATATAGCAGTATAATTGAATATAGCAGTACATAACAATATTAGTAAAAATAAAACACTGTAGACGGTATAAAACTTCAAAGGCAGGTAATAGTGAAACCAGAGTGGATATCCTAGTGAATCTTGTCATCTTAAGTGCAGTTGCCAAAACTCTCAGACTTGATACTATCAATCATAACAGCTTTGAATAAAATCTATCAATGCAAAACAGTGATCTAAAAAACCAGATTTGATTACAATCAGTTATGGTAAAACAGTGTAGGTTTTACAGAGCTTTAGATTAAGTTAATAGGAAATTAAGGATGATTACCATACTATATCCTATTATTTTCAGGATTACTGTTTGTACCCTCAAATCTAGTACAGGTAGAATGACTGGAACAGAATATAATACATCTAAGCAAAGTAGTGTGAGTAATGTGAGTTTTTAAATCCTGGTGCACTATTAACAATATAGTGTATCAAGGCCATCTATGTTAGAGATTATAGCCAACCTTCTCTGCCTCATTTCTGCTATGCTATTTTTCTGCCTGTTTGTCTACTTTTCTCCTTCATTCCACTGACTGCCCCACTCATTGAGGCCTTTCTGCCACTGTTCCTAAAATCGTGGTATTTTTTTTCTCTCTATCTAGAATGTCCTTCAGTATTCTCAGTAGGTTTGGATTGGTGGTCATAAGCTTACCCAGTTCCTCTTTGTCATGGAAGCATCTTGTTTCTCCATTAATTTGTAGTGAATGTTTTGTAGGGTACATCAATCTGGGCTGGAGATTATTTTCTTTCAGGGTTCGGACTATTGCGCTCCAAGCTCTTCTTGATCTGATGGTCTGTGTTGAGAAGTCAGCTGTGATTCTGATGGGCTTACCTTTATAGGTAATCTGTTTCTTTTCTCTGATGGCTTTTAATATTCTGTTTTTATATTGAATTTCTGGTATCTTGATTATTATATGTCTGGGTGTAGATCTGTTTTGGTTGTAGGTGGTTGGGGTTCTGTATGCCTCACTTAACCGAATGTCACTTTTTTTCCCATGCTTGGGAAGTATTCCTTAATTATTTCTGTAAATAGCCCTTGTAATTTGCCTGTATGTATTCCTGCTTCTTCACTCACATTTCTTATTCTTAAATTGTAGATTCTCTTATCATCTTCTAGCCTTTGTATTGTTACTGCCTGTTTCCTTGTTATTTTAAAGAGATCTTTCCTTTCATAATCCACATTGCAAACTTGTCTTCAAGTTTTGATAGTCTATCCTTAGTTTCTTTTAAGGTGTTTTGCCAGCTTTCAATGGAATTTTTAATTTCCTGGTAGTCTGTTTGAATCTGCTTCATGTATTCTACATTTTCTTTATATTCTTTATCAAATGTTTCTCTCCTTTTTTTGTGTTCCTCCCTTCTACCATCTGTATCTTCCTGAGATATGCTCCCAGAGAGCATTTCTTTTATTACTCTACTCATATCTTGCTTTACCTGATTTAATATTTCAGTTTTGAGCTCATCTACAAGGTCCTGAAGATATCTTTTAATGTCCATTGAAGCCATGCCTGCTGTTGTGTGTTTGCTGCCCTCAGTCTCCCTTGTTTTTCCCTCTCCTGGATCAGGGCTCTTAGGGTTCTGGGCTAGAGGCCTCTTCCTGCCTCTCTCTCCTGTCATGGTCCCAGCTTCCTCCTCACAGGTCACATTGCAGGTCCCAGCCCCCTTTCCTGTTGGCCATGCCTCCACTGAAGCATGCTTGCGAGGGTCTTCCCCCCTCTCCTGAGTGCTCTTATCACTGAGGTGCAAGCAGTGGCTACCTAAGCCTGCCCCTCCCCATCAGGCCAACCAAACTGCAGAGGCCTTCCCCCGGTTAGTGCTTGCTAGGCACAGGGAATTGATTTGGGATGGCTCATTGAGTCCCAGCCAGGGGCACAGCCCAGTCCAAGCAAAACCCACGAATCTGCTTTGGGGAGGGAGGAACCAACTGAAGTCACCATTGTTCCCAGTTCAGGTTCCTCCTGCCAGACTCCAACATGTTGTCCACTTAACAGCACCCTTCCCATGGGGGGGAGATGTGTCCCAATCCCAGCACTGACCGTGGATCAATGAAAGTCCCCTTGCCTGCTCCTCTCTCCATTGGGCTCACCAACCCCCAACTTCAGCGCTGATCTGCTTCCCGTGAATAGTGGTGGGAACGAGTTTGGGTGGCTCTGCCTGCTGTGGTGGATTCAGGCTGGTGCAAATTCAGTCTGCTGCAAAATTGGCAGGTCACAGCAAAAACACTGTGTCCAGCTGTTCCAGTTGTAGTCCTAATGTATTTGACGAGCTTTTTATGTTTTAATTTCTTCCTGTGTCAAGAGGATCCATCTCCCTCTGTCTGGGTCTCTCCAGGATGTTTTATTCTGGCATATGAGTTGTTTTTCCCAGGAGGCTCTGTATTTTGTTGCTCACTGATCAGCCATCTTGTCTTCCTCTCTATATTGGGAATTTATAGTTTCCTTTGTTTCCCAGAGCTCCTCTATTTTTTTAAATCTGTGTCTCCTTTACTGTCACTCATTTTGATCAGCATTTAATTTTGCACCTTAGAGATATTTTTTTCTGTAACCCATTCCTTTTGTTTTTTTTTTCATTTCTGTTGCTATCATTTAAGAAATTTCCAATGGTTGGCTTCTGATTTCCTTTATCTTATTGTGCTATACACTTGTCTTGGGTAGACTGGGGGCCTGGGGTTACCTTTTGATCCTGTCTTTTGTGATTTTCTGTTTCCTAATTTTGTATCATTTTGTTTTCTGCATTGACTCTTACAGATTTTTTATGGTAGATAGCTTTATGCCTAGTATTGAGACTTCCCTAGGAAATGGCTGTTCCTCAGGAATGTCTTCCAGATGTAAGAGCTTTTTGGTCTTCGTGTCTATCTGAAGAACCTACCTTTCCAATATGTTGAGGATGAGAAGATGGTACCTATTTGGTTCAGCACCCAGTGCTTTGATTCTGCATTATAGTGATAGCAATAATCCCATACAATCACAGTGCTGTCATACAGGAAATAAAAGCTGATTATAGCAAGTGTAGTATCCTGGATAAAGTAGTACAGTTAGCAAAAACAATAGTATCAAGCACAACCTGGATACTGAAAAACTGTGCTATTAGCCTGATACTTTTATCCATAGAAGCAAATTTTACAGTTATATAACAGAATCCAGCATATACCAGGAACTTGTATGAAATGATATTCCCTTTAGTGGTGTGATTTTACCCTGTAGCAAAAGGGTGATTAAAAGAGACAGGGAGCAACATAGAGAGATGAATGAGGTCCAATGTAGTAAGAGCAAGACTGGAAGGCATAGGATGATCACTCAGTTTTTGGGAAACTGGAAGACAAAGGAGGGAAAGAATGGAAGAGATGCAAGGAGTTTTGACCTGAGCCAGGTAGAGAAAAGACAATGTTTATTCACACAAAAGTATCATAATATCATGGTAGATATTTAGTGAAAGAGACTTAGAAGACAAGTAGATAAAAATAAGGTAATAAACATGTCATTAAAAAAAGAAAAATAGAGAAAAGAAACTAAAAACAGAAAATAAAAATAACCTTAAAAAATAAAATAAAACCATATTAAACTTAAAAAAAGACCTCAACCAGATAGAAAAAAGAAAACCAATGAAACAAACATAGGAAAAGAAAGCAATGAAATTCCTGTGATGTTCACAGTTCTGTGGTGTGTCCAAGTCTGATCCCAGAAATGTGTTGTGTATTTGAGCCAGTTTTGTAGTGGAATTTGTTCTGGGTGTAGGGCTGATCTTCGCCTCTGGGTGTGGGGGCTGGTGTTTGATTTTTGTTGCTGGAGTTTTCCCCAGTCCTTTGAGATACAGATACAGATACAGATACAGATACAGATACAGATACAGATACAGATACAGATACAGATACAGATACAGATACAGATACAGATACAGTACAGGTACAGTTACAGGTACAGGTACAGGTACAGGTTCAGGTACATGTACAGGTTCAGGTTCAGGTACAGGTACAGGTACAGGTTTAGGTACAGGTACAGGTTCAGGTACAGGTACAGGTACAGGTACATGTACAGACACAAACACAGACACCAACACAAACACAAACACAGAGGTAGAAGTAGAGGTATATGTACATGTGTATGTATACCAAAAAAATATACATATGTATATGTACAGACACAAACACAGACACCAACACCAACACAAACACAAATACAAACACAGGTAGAAGTAGAGGTATATGTACATGTGTATGTATGCATATACATGTACAGATACCAAAAGAATGGTGGCCCCAACTTCCCCCTTCTATTCTGCCTGTCTGTGAGCCAAAGCATGATGCTGGTTCATCTGACTTACTAACTGATGGTGTGCATGTCCATGCCTGGACCTTGGCTGTGGGTCTGTTGCCTAGGGTGGTCTAGGCCACATGCCAAGACAAGGTTTTATGCAAGGAACCTCTCAGGTCAGTATTTCTGGAAAATATTGACTAAATAAAGACATCCTTGATCAACACAGTTCATTATTGTCACATTGATTGAAGACTTTATAAAACTAATTTACTTAGTGACCCATCAAAATAGAATATAAAATGTAGTGCTTTTATTTCTAGAAAGCAGTTAACCAGGAAACATTATGTAGGTACTGTCTCTTCTGTAATAACTGGGGAATTCTATGCTGTGTCTGACAGGTAATCTAAAGAATAAAGTGATTTTGTAATGTTAAACCAGTTTTTACCCAACACGTAAAGGTATTTCTTATTTATCACTTGATTTATGTTTCAATTTGTTTGTACAAGAATTTTACCAATTTATTATTCTTAAACTGCATTACAAATTTTTGTGTATACCAAAGTGATAGGCAGTAAAAATTGTTTTAAGTGCATGATTTTACTTCTATAAAAATGGGATAGGAATCTGAGGATTT
The DNA here is from genome assembly GCA_004027455.1 of Hydrochoerus hydrochaeris. Lineage (NCBI taxonomy): Eukaryota > Metazoa > Chordata > Mammalia > Rodentia > Hydrochaeridae > Hydrochoerus > Hydrochoerus hydrochaeris. The sequence goes on from PVLA01002062.1 coordinate 218,490, forward strand.
AGCTCAATGGCATAAGTGCCTGCCTGGCAAGCACTAGGTCATGAATTTAATCCCTGATTAAAACAACAACAACAACAACAACAACAAAACCAGTTATAGGAGAACACCACAGCTGATGTAATTTTTAAAAAATTTCCAGCATAATATTTGTATTTTGGATAATCTTTTAATTTTATAAGTTTTATAATACTGGTAATTTTCAGATATATAGTAAGAGAATTCCCACTTTCCTCACATCCAGTTTCCTCAATTATTAACATTTTACATGTATATATTTGTTCCAATTCCTATATTAATATCAGTACAGTTCATTATTAATATCTGAAGTCCACATTTCATTGTTAGTTTTACTTTATTTTATATAATTTTAGTTTTTAGTTTTTGTTATGTGTGTTTCAGCATATCATATAGAATATTATATTCTATTTGCTAGTCATGGGTCCTTAGATACTTCTTGGCTGTGACAACTTAGCATTTTCCATGTTTCTGATGACTGAGAAATTTAAGTATTATAAATCAAGTATTTTATAGAAAGTCCCCATCTGGAATTTGTCTCTGTCTTATTTTTATGTAAACAAGTATATATAAAGTCATCAGATTACATATTCATATGCATATCCTTATTTTTATAGCAGTGCAATTTATAATAACTATTTTTAAAACAGTGTAAATGTCCATCAAAATGTGAATAAATAAAGAAACTGATATTTATTCACAAGACAGTCATAAACATAGATAAACTTGAGGCATTTGTAGGCAAATGAGTGCATCTAGAGAATATAATGTTAAGTAAAACAAGTCAAACAAATATTACATGATTTCATACATATAATATGCATTAGATAGATAGATAGATAGATAGATAGATAGTAGAGAGAAGTTCAAATATTCCCTAAATTATTCAAATTTATGTTTCAAATTATTTTAACGTTAATTTGTTTTATTTTTATTACTAATATCTCTTATTTCATTGAAAAAGATAGTTTTGTGCTTATCTCTTTCTTCTTTGTAAGGGAGAATCTTTTGTTTATGATTTCTACTCTATTTTTGCTATTCTTTTATGATTATTATATAAAGTGTATTAACTATCATTATTTTCTGATTATTTTGTTTTATTTTTTCAAAGATGTAAGAAGAATACTTTTGGTATTTTAATATCTTTCTACTGATTGCCCTAATACTAAAAGACCATTTTCATGTCCTATTAAAGACAAATGCTATCAGAATGTCTTACTTACAGTGGTGTTAACCTTGATCTCTGGCTAAGTCGAGTGTTCCTGATTTTTCTGCCAAGAAGTTTCTCTTCTTTAACACATTCTGTACTATAAAATTCATATGAAAGTCACTGATATGTACCTCATATTAAGGAACTTACAGTTATCATCTTTTTTCTGGAGTTCCAAATATCTCTATCAATTATTTGAGATTTTGTGTGGGAAATTTGTCTCCTTTACTTTTATTTTAATTTTTTCTCGGTGTCACTATAAACTCATATATATTTATTTTATTATTTGGAGAAGAGTTAACATTATGTTGTTCATTTTTTCTCAAACTTTTGGTCATTGGGTGCTTTTCCTGTTGAATCTATCTCTTTGACATATTCTAATCATTGTAGGCCTTCATTTGTTTTTGCATTTTCTCATATTCTGCCACTTCATAATTCTCTAAGCTCCAAATTATAGATTTTCAGGTATGACTTTTTTGTTTGAATAGAGCTCCTTCATTATGAAAGTACTATAATAAAGTTATTGCCCCACAAAGAACAGAACATACTAGCTAAATTTGGTGGGAACATATTTAAACTTCTTAAATATTTGAAAATCATATTATCCAACTCTACTCTTTGTGCTAGTAATTTGCTTTTTGATGGAATCTCTTGAAAATCATACAGTACTTAAGTCTTTGCCCTTTTATATTAGCCGAGAAGTTTGAAGACTTGAAATAATTCATGGTACTAAACAGTCACACAATTCCAAAGAATTATATTTGGCATTAACAATTTGGTTGAAAAAATTAAAAATATTGCTTTTAACAATCACGTAATATCAGCAATTACAAGTGCAGCATATCTATAATATAATTTTGATTCCATTTTAAATTATGAGATTTAAGGAAATTAAGGTCATGTTTTGTTCATTTTTCTATTCTAAAGTCAAACTTATTTCTCTGGCATCTTTACATGCTTGATTAATGAATGTAATTTGAATGACTTATCTGTCAATAAAACACACACACACACACACACACACACACACACGTCTGCCAACATGTCTTTTAGGATTAGGTCTTTTTTCCTATTTCGGTGTTTGGGCAGACATCTGGAGCACCCCTTAAGATCTCTTGCAGATTATACAGGATAAACGGAGCAGCATGAATTCAGGCTTAAATGACTAATGGATTGGCACCGATAGCCTAATACGATCTTGTATAAAATGTTCAGTTTAACTAAGACTGGTGAATTTTTCTTTGCTTTTTATGTTTGATTTGAGCTGTTATTTTAACAATCACTTCTAATTTTATATTCATTTTTATCACTTTTACTGTACACTCTTACCCTGTTCATGAATTTTGTGGATGCTTAACAACTGAGTGAGAAAATATAATGGTGGTATAGATTGCATATAATGTAGGATATGTAGAAAGATGACATAAACTGATGAGGACATAATGTTAGAATGATGTGAAATGGTCTGGTACCAAATGAAATTGGTACAGGGAGGAGTGAGAGTCACCCTTAGTCCTGGAAAGGAATTGAAGCATGATGGAAGTTGATGGAAGGTAATGGAGAAAAGACAGGCATTAGCCAAACATTACCAAGGTGATTACCACACTCTGGTGCAAAATCACTCCGTGGAAATACTTTTATTCATCTATTTCAATTTTCCATGCAATTGGTCATCTGAGAGCTGCAGTGTAGCTTCCTGAGTTTTTCCTAAAGGAGGATTTCTGTACGATTTCAAAAGCATGTCTGCAAGGGTCAAGTAGCATGAAATTAAAATTCCATTGCTATTAATATATAAAAATGATATTCAATTATGTATAATGTCAACATAAACAAAATTAACAGTTTCTTTCCTTTTTTTAGGGTTTACATAGGAATTATACCTGGAGTCCTCTGCCTAAATAGTGCTGTAAAAAGTCACACATTTTACAATGAGATTTTAAATATTCCTAAAGTATACTGAATTTTGTAAAATAAAAAAAAATAAAAAGATTGATGAGAAAATTTAGGAAAGCTGCTCCTATGCAAAGTAATGGATACATTGTTTTGCAGAAGAGAGATAAAATTCACCTTAACTGGAGTTTGAAGTTAAATAAATAATATTGAATGCGAAAGTTATAGGTGATAACTATACATCATTACTTCTAAAACTGGCCACATCTGATGAATATAGTTAGAGATTAGGCCATGAATGCAATCATCTGTTATTTGGTATGGCTGGATCCAGCGAGACTCTAAGGGATGTTTTCAGACTGATGCTGACAAAATCAAATTCCTACATTCCAAATGATGTTTTGAAAGAACACATAAGTGTAAATATAAATATTCTATCTCATTTGAAAACATATTTATATTTGTTTTCATGTTTTGAGATGGGAATTTCTCTGTTTTACCCAGTTTTTCCTCAAATTCAATTACCTTCCAAGTACTGGAGATTGCAGCTATACGCCAACACTACTGGCTGGAAACGTCTCTACAGCAGAAATAACTCCCCAAAGATATTATAGAAAGGATCTAAATATACATATGAAAAAAGTCTTCAAAATACATATTCAAATTTAATCACAAAGAGATAAATGTTTTGTTAGTTATTAAGTTCTCTCTCTTTCTACCTTCTAAACACTGTGTAGACTCTACAATAGTATATCAATCTTTCATAGTTTAAAATCTTGATGACATGGTTGAGTAGCAACTTTACCTTGCCTCAGAGCAGGATTATTTACTGTCTACCTTTAACATACAGGAATGGCCACAAAAACATTAAACTACTGAAGAAATTTTCCAAAGTGTTATTTTTGTATACATACCTGTATCCATATATGAATTACTAAAATCCATAGAAAAATATACACTATTTTTTTATTTATACTATGCTTATAAATTACTTTTCTTAAATTCCAGAAAAAAAAGAAACCCTTGAAACTTAGAAAATTACATAGTTTTTAGTTACTTCAAAATCTATACTATACTACATTGGATACAGCTTGATAAAATATAGACGAATAAAATTGTCTACAATAATCTACAAATTTTACTAAGTGTAGCTAAAAGTTTATATCTGCTATTTTAGAATCAAATTTTACTGAAGATACAAAAAAGATTACCCCTTTGTAAACTTGTGAACACATGTAGAGAGAAATAAGATGCTATGAATCTATGCCAGAAATATTTGTATGTTTCTGTTCAGTTGTTTATTTTTTTGAAACAAATTTACTGAAACTTGGGATTTGGGTTAAAAGAGAATCTTAGAATAGCACTCTAACTAAGTTTCTTATCAATGAGAATTCTACAGAGATTTCACTTTTCCAGAGGTATGTGTTTATGTTTTATATAAGAGTGAGACTAAAAGCCATTTGTATTTGCAAAAGCTAGAAATAATAGGGTACTCCAGGCATGATTACTAACCCAGGTTCCATATCTATCTGGTTTGTTTCTTGCTCTCATTTCAGTCAAGCATAGGCTTTATGCAATATGAAATAATATCAATTTTATTCATTGTCTATAAAGGGAACATTGTATAAATGAATATTTGAGAAAGAATAAAGATGAATAAAACACATCTAATATGATAAAGGTCATAAAGCATTTTTTGACTAAAGAGCAAAAGTGATTTTATTGTATAGTATTGGAAGCAAGTAATCTGTATAAAATCATATAAAACAATTTATATAATAATAGTACCTGTTCATTTGTGTTATTTACTAGTATGTCTTATGACCATAGAGAATTCTTAGAATCATATTATACAGCATGACATACATTTGTAGTATAAATTTGCATAAAATATGCTAGTACAGTAGTTACGGAAGCCAAATCCTAATACTAAATAATTTACTAGAGCATTGGTATGAACATACATGATTTTAATATGGAAATAATATAAGTGCATTACACAAGTGATATGGCTTTCATAATCCATTCAAGTGAACATATTAAAAATGTCCCTTAAATGGTGTAAAATCTAAGTGAATATTTTAGTCCTGCTGTTCTGTTTGTTTTTTAATGACATTAATATGTATTAGTCAATGTAACCTACATTTTGTATTTCTCAAGTGATATGAAAGTCTTTCATTTTCCTTAGAAGTTTGGCAAGAGACAATTAAGCACAACAGGAAGCAAGTATCTCACTCTTCAAGCATAGAAAGGAAGAAGAATAATTTGACAAGTGAATATGTCTGATTCAAGGACATCCCACAGATATGATTAAAACTTTCAAGATTAAATCTGTTCTCGTGTCTTCATGGAATTGACATTGAAGAAAGAGCTGCCATTCCCATGGCAGAATTTTACAAAGAGTTATATAATTTTACATGCTATTTAAATGTTGTCACTCAATAATACATCTCTGAATAAAGCCCTTGCACTGTGGAGCATGTGTAAAAAGTATTATCTGTGTAGTTTAATTAATAGCCTGTCCAAAGATCACAAATGAGAATGTATGCTGATACTTCAATCTCAAATGCTCAGCACCAAAGATGGACTGCTCAATATATCTTTCATGTAAGAAGTTTATGAGGTCCCTTAATAACTTACCTGGTAGTGTTAAGACCTTACTGTGTGAAATATCTGGCAATGGTTCATCTCAGACGTAAGACCATGGTCTTATAACAGAGAATGAGATATGGTAGTTACATTCATACTTTTCCTAGCTCTCTTACAAGTGCAAATAATTATATCTATTATACTTTGACCTGTTGTCCTGGTTAATATTTGATTCTTTACTAAATGTACTGGTATATATCTTGGAACAAAGTATAATAACTGGTGTGATAATGCCTTTTTAATCTCGAGTTACAAAGCCTTTAGTGTTCAGCAAGTCAAATTAATGGAATTTATTGAAAGGATTCAACTCAATTAGATACATCATGATCTATCTTTCAAAGCAATCAACCCAGGACATTATTATAATTATGCAACTATAATATCAAATTACTGAAAACTCATAGTTTGTGTATCGAACTGAAACTTTATGTAATAAGGTCTTGTTCATTTTGTAAAAGTGCTATTTCTTTTTTTTTAAAAAGGACAATATTAACTTCCTAACTATTGTGCACGTTCATCCTTGGAGTAATGACCAATTTGCACAGCTTATTTCAATTTTCAGAAAGATCGAAATGTGCATGTTCTCAAAGCCCCAATTATATTCCCCTCTTTATCTTTACCTTGACATTATTTTTTATCCAAAGTACCATATCACTTTTGATGGCAATTTAGCAAAGATACTATAGTCCATACTGCCCCAGGAACTTTGTGGCTATTTTTATCCTAATACATATTAGTCTTAGTCTAAGTAATCTGTTATAATTGAAGCACTAATTGTGACTGATAAATTTGAAGAGGTGAAGAGAATGATGACGGCTCAGTGTGAATTGGAGAAAACAGATAAAGTCAACTTCAAATAAATGCACACTGATAGGAGAGCTGCTAAATATGCAAAACATTATACAGAATTACACAGCAACTTTCATTTGCAATGAAGAGATGCAGTCTTAAATCTGAGCTTATATTGTGACATATTATATCTTTTTCCCTTTTTGAAACTTCCATTTTTCTATAACTCACCAAAAAGCAACACAAAATCATGTAGTACAAGTAAAATCATCAAGTGTTACTTAAATCTAAAATAATTGGAAGAAAAGGAAGGAAAATTAGATCTTGAAAACCCAGGAAAAAGATTTTAGTCAAAAATTGTTTACATGGTCATTTAAGGAAAGAAAGTTACATGAAACATGTGATCCAATAACTATGAGAACAAACAAAAATTAGTACATAACTCTGGCTATTACCAAATGTGTTCTCCTCATGTTTGTGAGATTAAAACGCATACAGAGAAAAATTTAGCTAAAGTGATTTTTTCCTCAAATATCTGCCAAAGAAAATTTTCAAATTAGCACTGTTGGGAAGCCAGTTTCTGTGTATGGATTTAGGAAATGTAACAGAATACAGCCACAGCACTGGGATGTACCCTTTCATTAATATAGCATAGAGTAATGAAAACCACTGGTTCCACTAGTAATGGAAATTAAATGGAAAACAGATGCCTATATGTTGAATGTTCTATTGAATAAGAGGGACTGGCTCCTTTTTACATTCATATGCTCTCAGTACATCAATGGCTCGCCTTAGAAGACAACTTCTACTAACCTAAGAGATTGTTCCTGTTCATAGTCTTACGAGTTTGTGTATAACTGTGTAATCATTTCTTCAGTATCTCTTTTTCTTCCTGACTGAATACTCTTTAGACAGGTCTTATGTTGAGGCATTTTGGTTAAAAAGGTGTTTACATTTTAGCTTAGAACATCCTGAGTGTTTAGCCACATATTTAATTCTACATATTCACTTATTTACACTTGGCATAATTAAGGAATTATTGTGTTGTCATTGGTGTATCGTTACTTACAGATACATAAAGATGGTAATTTTCATTGTTTTATATGTAACCTAGTTTTTTTTTTCTTTTACTGTTTGAAATTTGTTTTATGATAGCGAGTTTTTACCAATCGTGCAACCATGCTTGTACAATTGGCAATAATTACTGCAGTTAGGCAATATTTGGTTTTACTTTTTCATTTTGCTGTTCAGTGTCAGATCCAGTGGATTTCACCATGTCCTCCTACTATCAAGTGCTCATTCTATGTACTTGAGAGCAACAGTCCATTCAGGTAGTTGCTGAGTAAGACATTTAATAAGTGGAATGGGAGGATCACTTTAGGAAAATTAAGAGGACTAAATTTCATACTTTTAACCATGCTGAATGATCTTTCTTGAAGAGGATTTAATATTTTTTTAATTTCTAAGGCTTCCCTGCTGTAGATATAACACTTTGTTCTAATAGCCCCTATTGATTTTACTATATTACCTTATATTTTCCTTTTCAAAATATTTTTTCTTTTCCCTTTCTCCCTTTCCCCCATCTTTATTTCCTTTTTTCCCTTTACAACAGTTTCTTCCCATTGTACATTTTGTTTCTTATTTACTTTTTCAATTTCTCAAATCATGGAGGCAATATAATATTTAAGCATGTGAGCTCAATTTATTTCACTGAAGGGTATGGTCTCAAGGTGCATCCATTACCAAGAAATGTCTAAAATTCATCCTTCTTTATAGCTGCATAGTACTTCATTGTATTAAAAAACCTTTTTATCTATTCCTCGGTTAATGGGCATTTGGGTTGTTTCCAAAATCATTGTGGCATGATGCTTTTAAATCTTTTAGGAAGATACCCAGAAAGGTCAGAGCTGGGTCAAATTCTAGTCCTAGTTTGTGAAAGAATCTTCACTCTAATTTCCACAGCAGTTGCACAAGTCTACACGCCCATCAAGAGTGGAGAAGGGTTCCTTTTCACCCATAGACTCTCTAATATTTATAATTGGTTGATTTCTTGATGATAGATATTCTTCTGGAGTGAGATGAAGTCTCAGTATTGTTTTAATATTCACCTGTTGAATAACCAGTGATGTACATGTTTTCATATATTCATTTGCTGTTTGTATTTCACCATCTGAGAAATGTGTATTCATCTTCATCTCAGATGCTCATTTTTTATTGGATCTTTACATTTGGCAGGTTTGATTCTTTTCAATTCTTTATATGTTCTAAATATAAGTTCTTTGTCTGAGGGACAACTGGCTAAAATATTTTCCCACTTTGTGGGTTGTCATTTTACTCTGTTGGTGATTTCTTCTGCTGTGCAGAAGCTTTTGAATAGGAGGAGATTCCAGTTGTGGATTCTTTGTATTATTTCCCATGTGACCAAGGTTTGGTTCATGAAATTTCTACCTTCATGAACTTTGTATGAACATTCTTATAAACAAGCTTCAGTCTGCAAGTTCAGTATGTGATAGTGATTCTTCATCATGATAGCTCACTTGTATGTTTCACCATGTATGTACACGTGTGTGTGTGTGTGTGTGTGTGTTGGGAAGTCTTCTAGTTTGCCTCCTTCAACTTTAGTTTATGAGTCTTTCTGCTTGAACTCCGTGACTGTAGGATCTGTCATGAAAGCAGATACACCTACCAAAGCCCAGAAAGAAGCTCTTTTTATGTATGTATATATGTTTGTGTGTATGTGTGTGTATAAATGTATGTACATATATGTATATATATATATATATATATATATTTGTATGATGTATATGTCTATTTATCTTTGAGTTGTTTCAAACATGCTAGGTAAATATTATCATTGATCTACACCCATTCTAAGCCCAAGTCATTCATTTTAATGTTCTTAACAATGTCAGGCAACTTCTTAACTGATGTGTAGTTTAATGCTTTCAAGCATTTTAAATGAACAGAAGTGTAATGAGTATCAATCACAGTATCTAAAACTAGTTTCTAGGATACAGGTCTTGATAAGAGTCCATGGAGTAGCAAATAAATTAGTTCATATTTTCATCTTTGACTTTTTCAGGTAGTGATCTTAGACAAATTGACCCTACACAATTTCTCTTTCTTTCTTTAAAGATTTTATATGCAATTTTCCCTCCAGTAAAAGATAAAATTAGTCATGTGATTCTGACTGCTATTGCTTCTGTCTCTCTCTGTCTCATCAGTCTCTCTCTTTCTCTCTCTCATATATGTGACACTAGATTACATGCACAATATATATATATATAAATATATATGATTCTAAGTTATATGTATGATATGCATACCTATAAATATATAATATTATATATATGACTGTAAATCTATATATATATATATAAATGTAGTTTTAAGTAGCTTTATTTTTCTTTTATTAGCTTTGTCAGGACTCTACAACTAGAAGTTCCGTGTTTACTCTCATTGTAGTGGTTTTCTTCTCCTCTTCTGAGCTCTCAGATCTGCTCCCTGAGTGACCCTTTCTCTTTTAATAAAAAAGCATGCAGCTGGGCAGTTTTTCCAGGCACAAGCAGTAGCCCAAATTACAGATGCTGTGGCAGTCATGAAATCACTGCCAAAACATACTAGTAAAGTTCATGTGCATATTGTTCATGTCTTGATGTGAAAAAAATTATATTTTTATTAGAAAAGAGGATCATAATAAATTTGTATCCATATAGAATAGACAGCGATTTTCAATTTGTTTTATTTCAGACCTAGTTATTTTACTAAACTCTGTTCATAATAAGTCCAAAGATATATTCACTGCCAAGACATCCCTTTGAACCTCATACTCATCCCCTGAATCAGTGATATCATGCTGACTGGACAGAGCATCACAGCAACATGGGTAAACCGAAGGACTTCAGAGGACATGAAAGAAACTCCAGGAAGATTTAAAAAACGTCTCACCAGTGAAGTGTTTTTCTTTCTCTGTGACCACTCTATGCCAAGTTATTTGTTCTAAAGAATGGCTCATTTTATCTTCTTCTGCAGGGAAGGGAGTGCCATGCTGGTAGAATATTTTTGTTGTTGTTGTTCTATAATCAGTATGTTTCACATTTATGAGGACAGTACTAGAGAAGCAAAAAAAGTAATGTTTCCCTGCTTTCTGAAATGCTCATATGAAATTTACAGATTTTTGTGGTTCAATTTTCAAAAAGCAAATAATTTTTCATCTGAGTCCCTTTTGCTGGGGCTCTGTCTCCTTTCAAAAAGGGATGTTTGGGGCTGAGGCTATAGCTCCAGGCCAGGGATCAAGCTCAGTGACACAAATGCCTGCCAGAGATGTGCAAGGTCCCGAGTTCAATTCCAGGTACCAAAAAGGAAAAAAAAATGCAATGGTGGATTACTTGCTAAGCAAGCACAAGGTGACCCTGGGTTAAATCTCCAACAGTGCAAAACAAGTAACTAAGGACACAAACAAAAACATAAATAAAAGTCATATTTGTTGCATACACATAAGTGTTAAAAGTTTGCCTCATTTTTAAGTGTGTATTTAGTAGTGTTATGCCCAATAGACTATGCTAAGTTTTTGGATTGTTTTTTGGGAAACTTTTTTCTTTTTGTCAAGATTTCTATGACAATACTTGCTTGGTGGATATATTTAGTTATTTATTTGTATGTATTTACTCTTTATCTATTTGCTTAAACTTACACATCATATCTGTTTCATGGTTACCTTTGTTGACTGTTAATGTAATCAGTGCCCTTTGCTTACCAACGCAAACAATTCTTTGATAGTTAATGCATCTAATACTATGAATATTCTCTGTGATTCTAGCTTTGATTTCTGCCTTCATTATTTACTTCATGCTATCACAAAGTTGCTAAATTTTACTTTTGCTTTATGCACATGGAAACTGAATCTTAAAATGGCAACCACCAGTGGTCACACAGAAAATTATACTCACACATGCCACATGCTAGTGCCTAAAAATCATATGGGGAGACTTGGTAACAATGCAGTTTTCTGGGCCCTAATGCCAGAAGTTCTGATTTAGAAAGTCTTTCCTGAATATCAGAAACACGTTATATTTTCTTTCTTTAATTTTTATGTATGTTTGATTACAGCCTTAAAGATAAAACTGTATCCTGAATGTGTACATGTTTTGATATACATATGCATTGTAAAAAGGTTAGTGTTATTAAGCTAGTTACCATGTTTATCAGGTCGCGGTCACCTATTTATGCAAGGTGTCAGCGTGCAAGATTTACTTTCATCAAATTTCAAGTATACAATGTAGTGTTATTAGCTGGAGTTGCCATGTTGTAGATTAAATCATCAGCATTTATTTAAGTTGCACTTTTTGAAACTTTGTACACTTCGACCAACACTTCCCTGTTTCATTACTCCTGGTAACCACTATTCTATTCTGCTTCTCCTGATTCAACTTTTTGAGATTCCACATACAAATGAGCTTCCATGGTTTTGTTTCTCTGTATCTCTCTTAGCATAATGTCTTCTGGTTCATCTCTATTTTGCAAATGACAAGAATTTCTTTTTGTTTAAGGCTAAATAATATTTTGTTGTACTTGGGTTATCTAGATCTTGATGAATAGAGATACACTTTTCATCTATTCGTGTATCTACAGGCCTATTGTATAATATTTTTTGGGGAAATAATTATTCAGGCCATTTGTCTATTTTTTATTCAGATTCTTCTTTTTTAATATTCATTTATTTATTTTTAGAGACAGGTCTTGCTATGTAGTTCTGGATGGCTTTGAACTCACTGTGTAGCCCAGGCTAGTCTCAAACGCATGGCAATCCTCCTGCTTCAGCTTCCTGAATGCTGGAATTACAGACATGCATCACCATGCCTGGCTCTGTTCATATTTATTAAATTGTAGAATTTCCTTTATGTTTTGGATATTGGCCTGTTAACAGTAATGTAAGTTTTCCAGATATATTTTTTCAGTCCTTAGATTGGTTTCATTTTACTGATGGCTACCTTGTTGTGCAGCAGCTTTTTTGTTTGGCTTAATTTCATTTCTTAATTTTGGCTTTATTGCCTTGTTTTTGGTATGAAACCCAAAAATATCAGCCAAAGCCCATATCAAAGATATTTTTTGCCAATTTTTTTCCTAAGGATTTTATACTTTCGAGTCCTAGGTCTGTAATCAAATGTGAGTTGATTTTTGTATATGCTATTAGCAGAGAACATTTTCACTTTTGCATGTTGATACTCAATATTCCCAATCATACAATTTGTTGGCATATAATGTCTAAAATCTCCCTTATTATCCATCCTATTCTTAAAGCATTTATTGTGCTGTCTCCTCTTTCTTTCTGATTGCATTATTTTCTTTCTTTGGTTTCTTACTGAAACTCAAGATTTCATTCATTTTTTTCCAAAGGCTTCTTCCTTTTATTGTTTTTTTTCCTAATTTCCATTTGATTGATTTCTTCTCTACTGTTCCACATCATCATCTCATTTGCAATCACAATTGCACCATGCTAGTATAAGATTGATGCTAATAATGGAGGAAATATGTGTATAGACATGGGTATTTTCTAGAGTTTTGTTTTGTTTTGTACCATGGATTGAACTCATGTCCTCATGCTTGCCAGGCAGACACTTATGACACTAAGCTAAATCCCTGATTCATTTTTTAAAATAGGTATTTTCTGTTCTACCTTGACAGCTTCTCTGCAAATCTAAACTACTCTAAAATAAAATTTATTTTAAAAACATTGTAAGTTGCCTAGGTATATTTTCTATAGCTGTACTACAAACATATGTAAATAAGTAGCATACAAGATAAAATAAAATTACTGTCATTAGTTGTTAATTTTAAATGTTCAGTTATAAAATTATGGAATCCAAAGACTTTTGCATTTAGTTGAATTTCCACTGAATCAGAAAATATAAAACTTCCATGGACAGAACTTAGAAAAGGCATTGCATACATAGCAATCACACTATTTGGGTATCTTGCCAGTGATATTTGTATCATTAGGTAAAAATATTTACATAAAAATATTTTTAATCAGGATATAAATCAATGGTAGAAAACATATTTAGTCTCTGGAGAGACAGAGATTCTAAAAAATATTTCAATTTATTATTGTTGTAGCTTGGCATAACTGATGCCATTTTGAACCCTGCATTTAACTAGTGTCCTGTATTTGACTCAGGAGAATGGAAAATTACTCAGAGTACAAATCCCATGAGAAAAGCAGAATGAGCTGTACCCACAAGAAAAAAAAAATTAACCTGCTCAACAAAAAAAGCAGGATACAGATGTCAACCAAAAATTAATGTAAGATTGTAGCTAAATGGTTTCCAACAGGATGTCTTTTTGTGGTTCTCTGTTTAAAAGCTTTGTAATTTTCCTGTTCAAGGCCATTCAGTGAGACTCTGAAATGGGTCCACACAAGTGGTCGCTGAACTCAGCTAATTAAATTCCAAATTTATCAATTTGGTTGCTTGGATTCCTATACTGTTTATGAACCCACTTCAATTATACCATTTTTAAAAATTCATAAAAAATCTGTATTATGGTTTAAATAACAAACATCCCATAAAAGTCTCTTGTGTTCAGAGGTGAAGTTCTCAGATGACTGAATCATGGGAGTGTGATACTCATCAGCGAATAGATCCATGGAGAGATGTGGAGCTAACTGCAGTTAGGAGGTGAAGCCCAGTTCAAAGAGGTGGTCCGGGAGGTGCCCCTTTGGAGGGGCTCTCTCTTTCTCTAGCTCTTCCTTTTCTCTTTGCTTCTGGCTACTGTGAAGTAGATAGTCTTCCTGTGCCATAATCCTATGCCATGATGTTTATGGCTTGGAATTGCCAGTTATGACTTGAAACTGAGCCAAAATCAATTCTCCCCCTTTAATTTGTGGTATCAGCAGCAATAGCTACTTTGTTCTAGCAATACAAACCTGATCAATATACCGCTATAAATCCAACAAACTGTTATAATAGATTTCAACTTTCCTAACATTTCTCTATGAGCATAAATTTCTCATTTGAGTTTTTAAGTGAAAAAAAAGTGAAAATCATTGAGATATTATCTTTCTTTTTTTCTTGAACTCTTTATAAAGGCAGGGATAGATGCACTGCAATGGGAAACTTTCTGAGAGTTAAACTTTAGCTTGGATCCACAGATTTTTCTCTGAAGTGAAGCATATTTTGGAGACACTTAAATATGCCTTCATGGAAAGAGTTTCTTGGACATGTTTATCACTGTGAATAAATGATACACGATCTCCTTAGATATATCTAGCTTTATGCCTACAATGACATTGCTAAGCTTATCATGCCTATAACATTGTTAAATGTGTCTAGGTTTGTCTAGATGTCACTCCAAAAGCTTCATGTAATTAACATTGCATATTCAACCAACTCTCATAAAACATATAAAACCATTTTCTCATGAATTATAATACATTTTGATTACTGCAGATCCTTTGTAATAACTAATTCAGACTGTCAATATTATTTGTATGAAAATGACATGAAAATGTAGTAGCACATATTTTGTTTTAATAAAATAAACCATGACCAATAGAATTTTAAGTATGAATGACAGATAATAAAATTTTTCAAGTGAGGTAAGTGATTATTTTTATTAATTTGTAGCATAAATGACCTTCATGCTATGTAAGCTTATTTTCAGTGTAGCAAAAAATTATTTAGTATTTGTATAAGTCAAGATTATCTTGTTTGTATAGCAACAATTAGCACTTTAAAATTTCAATAATGAAAAGCTTATTTCCTGCATGCAAATTCAATTATGGCACATCCAGATGCTCTGCTTATGTCTTGCTTGTTGTCAGCCTTAACTTTTTGAGGCGCTAGCCACTTGGGCATTACTATTACATTTCCTTGCTCCAGAAATCTACTGCTTTCATCCAGAATAAAACATATTGTTCCCACAAACCATTTAATGGCCAGAACCAGTTACAAGGCACAATTTAAATGCAAGAAAGACTATACTGGGATATCAAGACTGCTTGTACACTTGATAATTTCCTAGAAGGATTCATATTTAGAACTCAGCATATAGTAATATTCGTGACTTGTTGGAGGCCACTATGAAGTGGCTCTGAGCAGGATTTAAAATTAACTAGTTGGCTTTCTATGTTTATCTGTGAGTCTGTCTTAGGCCTCGGCCCCTTGCCTGGCAATGGGAGCTGATTCATAGTAAGTGAACCTCTATGAATCACTGGTCCTGGCCGAGGCCTGAAGTAGCCTGTGAGGCCAGAGACACCTCAAAGGGCAGGATAAGGCCACAGCTGAGGACACTTTGGCTCCAACACTAATTAAGTAAATAGGGACTGCAGCTGAAGGAATCTCACTCTTGCAGTCCACTGCTTCCATAAATGTCATCATGGAGATAAGATGATTCTCCTAAATTGGTATAATGTACTACTTGGAGAAATCTTTAAAATGATTCCCAAGGTCCTGCTCATTTCCTGTTCTTTCCTCAGTTTCCCCACCCTTTGTTTTGGACCTAATAAAAACGGGTGGTCCAGAAAAGCTTTGTCTTAGCCCTCAGAGTCTCAAACTCAGCTAAAGGGTTTTGACCCTCCTAGAGCCCTAATATCATAGCACTTGTCTCATTTTATTTAAGCCTTTGCCGTACACTCGTTTGGGAGATTGGAGATCTAGATCAGGACCCGATAATGACTAGTACATGCGATAGCGAAAATATATAAAGGGAAATTTAAAAAAGAAATAAGCATGGTCTGAGGCCTGGAGTAATAGAGACACAGTTTCTCTAGTGGAGTCACACAAATCATGATTCATTCCTCCCGCAAGAAATAGTGACAGTACATGCAAAATGTTTTCTACTAGGAAATTCATTAAAAAATCTTGATTCTTTCCTTAAAAGTTAATCAACTGGGACCCCTCTGCCAAAAACGTAGTAAGATTACAGGTTTACACACAAGCAGCAAATGTTTGTTTAACATCAACTTTCTGGGTACTAAATCAACCGTTATCAATTGATCAGGTACATATTGAAAGCTATGTCAGCCAAGGTCCAAGCATACAAATAGATCATTTTGAAGTTGGTAATTTCAGGTCTGATATGTTGATTGTTTTCTGCACCAGCAGTGACAGAATTCAAATTTCCACTATACTCAGAATAATGAGAGAAAAATTAACTCTGATAAGCAATAAAATCTCTACACTATTGCTAATTTTAACACTGGGAAGAATACAGGTATGACTACATGAATTTATAATATTTAGAATCAAATAGGCTCTTAGAATAAAATCTTTAGCAAAAGATTTTATAACAAAATATTTTAGCTATATTGACCCAAAATATGAACCTAAAGGAAGTGAATGCTATCATTTCATGTTATACAAGTAAAGACGGAAACTTACTTATGTGTTTTATATACACATAAGTATATAAAAACAAAATATATTAGATATATACATGTATATGGAAAGCAATAAAGATGGAGAACAATTACTTGTCTATATATAATTTCTTGAAATATTTCTTTATCCTAGTCACATGATATTTTTAAACAAAGTTTTTGAAGTTCACAAAGGATAAATTTTTGACAATTTGTTTTGCACTAAAAAGTAGAAATTTTTTAATACTAACTGATATTGATAGAAGACTAGATGAACAAAAAGATCTCATTGACAAACTGAAACACAGGCAAAATTAAATATATAATTCAGATGCACAGGTAATGAATGATAAATAAGTTTAAATTATGCGGTATAAGAATGAGAAGTGTTCACATCCCAACAAAAGTCAAAGGAATATCTTTTTCCATCAACATGACATTCTTTACATCCCAGGTCTCAAAAAAGCACTTCCTCATTTCCAAATTTTAAAACATTCTTCTGAAGCATCATCAATTTTATGTTCTGCTGTTTATCCCTTTCATATTTATTATGCTAATATTTAGCTCAATGGTTAAAAAAAGACATGTGTTGTTTTCTGATTTTACTTTTTCTTAATTTTCTTCTTTAATAAGCATAACTTTCTTTGCATCTGCCCTATAAATGGACTCTTAAGGACTTTTCTGTCTCTTTCTTATCTCATAGATGGGAATAATCTAAATGGACTGGTAATCTAGATTACAAGCAAGATACAGTCTTCTTCTTTCAATGAACAAAGATAAACCAGTAATATAAGTGAAACACAGTAGCATATATATTGAAATATTTTTGAAACAATGAAATTCATATTTTGAAAAAGTAGTTCAATTCTCCCTACTTCCTATTCCATTATTCATCTCTTTTGTTCTTTATTATCTCTTTGGTTTATGTCTTGTACTGTTAGTATATATTGAAATTGAAATTAACAATACACAGTGTAATCACTGTTGTTATTCTCTTATTATTTGATTATGAGCTTTTTATTTTTCTTATAAATCAAAAAAGAGAACACAAAGTATTGGATAGAAAAAAACAAAATTTTCCTGAGAATATCACACTTGTCAACATTGGTAAACTGTAATGAGTCAGGTGTACCATAATTTATAAATTGTGGACATAATACTAATAAAGTGCTTATTTAGTAGTCATTAAATTAGCCAGACCTTAATTTAGAGATTAAAGTGGCAATCTATATTCAAAAATGTTAATCTCAGGATAAATAATAATAAAATAGAAGACAAAGATGTATTAACAAAACATTGCCAAATAGAGGAGCACATATGATATTTAACCTTAAATAACAAGAGTAGAAGAATCAGAAAGTAAACTAAACTCTAAGCACATATATGATGCATATTCTGTATCAATTAAAATAGTGTTTTCTAGGTTCTTTAGTACCACGGGAAAATGATTAAACACAAGGTCAACTTTAAAAAGCAATTAGCAATTTTTACACACTTTATTCTGTCTATTCGAAAATATAAATATACCAATTTTTGCATAATAGCAAGTATTGAAGAGAAGTAGATATCCTGCTGTCAGTCATTTCCTCTAGGCCTTGGAATTATGAAAGCTGTGTTTTTCACATACACCTCCTCATATTTCTAAAACAACAATGATAATATATCCTGTTAAAATTTTAATAAGACAAAAATGATGGTATTGTATAATGCATAGAAGTTAACAATTAAAGATGAAGGAAAATTATTATAGCATGCAGAATTGTAAACAATAAAATCATTTCATTAATTTAATCCAGATACTGAATTTACAATTTGTAATTAAGAAAAATATTTCATTGATAGTTATTCATTTCTATATATCAGTGTCTGGAAATGCATGTTTTATATGATGTCCATTTTTACATCCAGTGTTGTTAATTTTACCTATTGAATAAAAATGACATTCTTCTAAATGCATAGCATGACATTAAAAGGCCTTAAATAAAGAAGTAAAGAAAACTTTAGGAATAACTCTACAAAACGTATGCATGCTTGAGCATTCTACATCTCAGCTTCCTGTAATCCCCTGCAAATTAAGGCTGTGTAATCACACTAATGCACCTTTGCCTTTACAAGGGGTGGGAGTATTGAGAAACTTCTTAATTGACTCATCCTTTATTGGGTCCTGTTTTATAATGATGATAAGAAGATAGGAAACAAACATGAGACTTTTTCCCCCCATTTCTTAATCTTTGCAACATTTGAATTTGCCTTAAGCATCATCATTCTTCCTTTTGAAGGTTTAGGTCAGCCCTAAGCTTCATTATTCCTTACTGTGTAATGGATAAAAAATGATTATATTAGTGTAAGTTGCATCCAACATGATTCATTTACCTTATTCTAAAATGTCTTAGCATAATTGAAAACCTTTATCTTTTCTCTATAGTATCCCAAGCAACAGTATATATGAATTAGCTGGTCTGCTCTGTATTTTAAAACATAGACTACTACATTGATGTATTTGATTGGGAAGGAGAGATAGAAAGAGAGAGAGGGCATTCCCATATTTTCTCAAATGTTTTCTTCTTTTGTTTTTATTCATACATGTTTGGAGTACATGAGGTCTACTCCACTATAGAGAGTGAGTACTGTACTCAGTATATCTGGTTCTATTCTTCTGCCCCTTGCCCTTGACATCTACCTTCCTGAATCTATATTTAGAACCTCTTTTCCTATTTTCATTATTAAAAACACAATTTTAGATCATGATTATGGAATACAAAGATTATATGCATGGAGGTAGTTGTTAAATATACATGATGTGTGTTAAATCTTTTTACATGCCCTTGTCTAGGAAGAGATGAAACAGAGATGCAGACAGAAAGAGGGAATTTGTGTTTTCGCTCAAGCGTTTTAAAGAGGGCACATTTTAGCTATAAGAATTTGAAAAGAAGAAAAGTAATGTTTCGCTGTGGATAACAGCAGAGATCTTTGGTTTGATGTGAAGCTTAGTAACACCACGTTTGGGATCTTCCATTAAGAAGAGAAAATGATGACACTGAACCCTGAACTTAGACCTGCTATCTTCATTGCTGATTTACAGTAAAGTTTTTGGAGGGCAAGATTGCCTTGCTGAATAAACTGCTAATGTAGCTCAGGAGGAAGGTCATTTGTATGTATGGTGACTTCTCATCATTTTAGGAGCAAAGAGAATTTGGAAAGCCAAAGTTGACATTTGCAAAAATTATTACAGTACTACAGAGTTCAAAGTATTTATTCTTGATACCTGGAAAATAAAGTGCCTATTGCTCTGAAGTTTTCAAATAAGATTGCTGCATGAAAGTTTAATCAGTATTCAGTCAAAACTGGTCAGGGTAAGAGTAGATAATATAATTACAAAAGAATTTCCTCTTTAGGCCTTTTGTAACACTGGCAAATGAAAGTCTAGTGCTAGGACAATAAAAGTACTTAAGTATTTTCTTTTTAAACTCTTCAATATTCCAAAACAAAATTAAAATTTATTTTTCTCCTAAAATGCCTTTATTATACTTGTGTTTTATTTCTAACTTCTCAGGACTGTCTTAATCTAGAATTCTTTGGAAAACAAACACAAACACACATGCATACAGACACAACTATATATTACAATTAGCTACAATTTTGCTAGAATAAAATCACTTTTAGTAGCTTTTCTGGCTCCATCTTGCAGTATAGAAATAAAGATTATGAAAATTAAGATGGCAATAGTAAAACAAAGATTAATGGAAAGAAATGCCATTTTCCACTTTATTGTGTTTTGATATGTCTTCAAAACCTGTAGGATTATCAATATTCTTCGTTATTTTCCTGTTACTTTTAATAAGCTTTCCTTGAAGAAAATTTGTTAGTTTCTTGTAGTCTCCAAGCCACCACTACCACCTTACTATTAGCAATGTCTCATTTCTTTCACATAACAATACATCTTCAAGTTGCATTTTCATTGTCCAATATCCACCCATTATAGAGTGAGAAAACATTTTTTATGGGTACATTTGCAAATGAACTTGCCAGAACAATTATTCAAAAAGGAATAATGAATTTGACAGAAATAGCTGTTTAAAGTTTTGATGTGTCTTGCCAGTTTCCATTCCAAGTTATATTAGTTTTTTTTCACAGTAATGTTAAGTAGGAGACATCTATCTCCATTTAACAGTTACATGCCATTTGTCAATATTTCAGTTTCTATGTTGAACTTTAACTATTCTAATCAATCAATTACTATTTGTATGAACAGCTTTTTGTGCCTGGGACCAATCACCCTAAAGACACAATTTAAAGGAGAAAGAATTTATTTGAACTTACGTTTAACAGTCATGATCATCTAGCTCCAAAGCAGAAATATCATGGCAGAACAGTTTGGCCATCAGCTCAACTTAGGGGAGCACAGCCAGTGAGAGTCACACCTTCCACAGGCATGAGCCACCTCCAGCTCATCTCCACTTGTCAACATGTTTAACTATGAACATCAGTGGGTTAATCCACTTGTGTAGAAATCATCTTTTTAGGAATAGGTTAATCCAAATACATGAGCTTAACCTTTACACTATTTTATCACTTTATTCAAAATACTATCTCATAATTTACTTGTTTACTTTTTACTTTTATAATTTCATTCATTTATTGTAGTTTCTATCATTGATTGTGTAAAATTCATTATTTAGAATTTGTGGCCTCTACAGGATTGAATAAGCAATGACTATTTTCTCCTAAATTGACTAAATCACAATAACTGCCACAGGCATATGGATTGATTGCTCATATATCCACCCTGGCTTACAGATACATGAATTTACGTATCAGTCTCACAATTAAAAATTATATTCTCTTCCTTGTATATAATTTTTAAAAATCTTGTAAGACTATTCAGTGCCAGATGACTAATAGTAATTTGAGGAAAATTTTCTTTCTGTTTTCCATTTTTACATCCACATGTATCGGGGACCCCTACGGTGACTCTTGTGTTCTGCACAGTGTTAGGGTGTCCAGGACGAAAAAAATGCAAGAGACAAATTGGTGATGCAACAGAGAACTGGGGGACCAGTTGTTCCTTGTGAACAAAAGGCGGCAAAGCAACCAGAACCTCTAGACATTTACTGAATGAGTATATAGTAAAGGATTTCTCCTGGCTCAGAGGGCAGTGGTCATCTCATGTTTATGATGATGAGGTCAGTGGGGAGAAACAGCAGGTTACCAGGGGGTTGCTGCAATTCAGTTTGGATCAAAGGGAAGGACAAGGGGAGCCTCCTTGAATTTTTAACCTATGGTCTCCTCCTTTGAATTTATAACCTGTGGTCTCCAACACATACGATTTTCAAAATTATTTTCTTTACTTATAATATGTTGTGAGGAACTCTAAATATAGACAAATATATCAGAAGATTTTCTGCTTAGCTGAAAATGATTGAATGTTCCAAATAAAGTATTACAGGCAAAAATGATATTTCTTATCACATGTGAATGGTATCCAAAGACACTTTGCTGTTGGGATTAGCCAAATCAGAAGTTCAAAGCTGGATTGATTTTTTTTTTCTTCCTGCACTACAATTCTTCCTATTTTGACTTCTAAGATCATCCAACAGTAAAGGCTAGATAGCAACTCTGTTACCTGCTAGAACATCAAAAGCCTAAAGACACAAAAAAGGGCAGTTTGTGTTTAGGGTGAAGGAGATGTTACGGAGTTCTGCAAATCTCTCCTAATTTTTGACAACTATCCTTCTGCTTATTTTTATAATAGTCACTGGCAAGTGAAATAATCCCTAGGGTGAGAAAGGTATCACTTTCTATTAAAGTACAAGGCAAACCAATACCTGAGAGAGGAAGGCTTCCCATATTCAGAAGAAAAGAGGTGACCAAGTTGTTGAGTAGGTAAACAACAAAATCAGTAGAATTTTATTTGGGGAGAGTTCAAATATTAAAACAAATGTATCTCCACTATCTATATATACCTGGTATATAATGTTTCCCTAGAGATTCATCTTTTAAACGTTTTATGTATGTATACATATATATGCATAAATAAACTTTATACTTACATATATACTCATGATACATACTATATAATATATAAATGCCTATACACATGATGCATGTTAATAAATATATAAATATAATATATATTATATATATTTCTGGGTAAACAAAAACTTGAGAAAACATGCTGTCTATAATATGCTTTGCTATTGGCTGTGCATGTTTTTCATAATGAATCTGGCATTTTTGTAATATGACATTTCAAACAGAAAAGCTAGTTTTAAGGTTAAATTCACTAATTTTTTAAAAATTTGGCTTTACAGTTTACTAGATAGTTCACTCCACAGGTTGTTAAATCTTTCTCTGGAGTTTCATTTATCAACATTACCTAACTCATGGAGAACTTGTGTGAAAACAAAAAGGGAAATTACGGTAAAAGCGATATTGAAATGAGATATTGAGAATTCCATTCTCAGAATGGAATTGTGAAACTATTATGAAAACAGTCTTTATGGACCATGCCTGCTGCTGCCTGGATTATGGTCTTTGGTTCTGGTCTCCCTTTGACCACACGTCTGTCAGGGTCTAAATGGTGGAACAATTACATTGTGCCAAAAACTCAAGATTCATTTTAAGAGGTTATCGAATTCGTGTTTCATGGACATTTCTATTTTAATCATATATCATATATTTACTTTTTATCAGCTGTTATTAGCATTCCTTCTCAGTATTTCATAGCATACATCAGTTCCTACTTTTTGTACCTTCTTAGAAGGCTGACTTAGAGATACTGAACCTATGTCTCCTGATTGCTGCTCTCAAGAATCCAAGTAAAGTTTGTTTTACTTTTTCAAAAGACTTGCTTTTTCAGTGTTTATGACTCAGGAAAAAGATTAGGCACATAATTTGAGAGATTAAGACACTTTTAAAATAATATATTCCAGATAATTCTAACGAATGCAGCTCTCCTTGTTATTAACCAAGCTCCATGGGAGGCCAAAAGAAGGACTGATTTATTTTCTGAAATGCTACCCTAAATCTGTGATATTTTCCATATGATATCATAAGAAACATAGAGTTATATAATATAAATCAATTTGAATGTTTCCAATTTATCACAGACATAATTTCATGTACAATTTGAACTAATTAAGAAGAAACCAAGTTCATTTTCTGACAGATATGAAGCACTTACAATCATCCACTATTTCTTCTATAAGTAAGAATGCACAGCACAAATACTTCAGATTTAATTGAGAGAATATAAACTTTTTTCCTTTACTTACACATGTCAGAATTTTCTAACCTATTTACAGACCACTGTAATAGAAGCTTTTGCAAAGTATAACGAAAAAAAATAAAACTGCTTGATCGAACTCTTCATGTTAAGAACTCAAACAAGATAAGAGGTAACCATGTGGAAAAGACACATCTAATGGTCCTGAGATAAAAAATAGGTGAAAATAAACAAAACAAATGGACCTGAAATCGCAGCTTCCGTTTACTTGGAGCCCTTCTCATAGTGTCCTTTAGAGAGGCAGCCACGCCGAATTTCTGCAAGTACAGCTGGGCTCCAGGCCAGACGTTTATGGTATATCTTAAAATGTTTTATTTGTTGGTTTAATAATCTCCAGGCTGTATTCCAAGAACACTAACCCCCTAGAGAAGTGTCAATTAGGCTATCAGAGACTATTTCCACCCTGTGGAAAATATTATTTCAAAAAGCTCTTGTAAAAATAGGGAAAGAGAAAACAAACTAAAAAGGCAACCTGAGAGCAGAAAAATAAGCATGCCAGAATCTCTTTTCTTTTTCTCTTAAAAGTACCAATTGAAACAGAAAATAAATGGAATATCACTATTTTGCTTTACATGTGTATAAAACAATGCTTTTTATGCCCATAGTACATGCCTGAAAAATAAAACAAAATAAAAATAAAAATCTTATACCCCTTGCAATTCCTCAGAAAAGTTTTAAAAATCGCATATAAACCTGTCTAGTCTTTGAGCAGAAAGTTTTATTAAAAGCTTATGAAGTTGTTTATAGCACATAGGTATTTTTAGAATTGGTCGTGATATATTTTAAACAATTCTTATCAAGTTTTACCAGAAAATATTTGCTGTCAGAAGAATCTAATTATTGAAAGGCCAACCATGTAGTACAAAAACTCCAAATATAACACTGGAAAAATAAAAATAAATGACAGTAAGAGAGTCTTCAGCAAACAGAAAAGATAAACAGGACTAATCATCAAATCCTACCTCTTTACCTGTAGGTTTTAGGAGAAGTCAGCAAAATACTGAAGAGTCTAGTAATGTCTCCAAGTATAGCCTGGGGCTACCTTAGACCTTGTATTGTCTTTTTTTTGCACAAACAATTTAAAATAGCTGTTTAAGAAAATAAGTGAAACAGTTATCAAACTATAAAGTTTGGCCCTTTCTGATGGAAGTTAAAATCATGAAGAGAATAAAGCAAAACTTGATCCAATTATTTAATGATTAGGAATTTAACTTCATGAAGATAATAGATCCTCTAAATAGGTGATGAACATCTAATTTTGAAGACTTGACAAAAGTCTCATGGCAGTTAGCAAAAACAATGTAAATCTAAAGCAATGCTATTTCAGTTATTTATTAACTAAAATGTCTAAGACAGTTATTTAAATTTACTACATTGTTTTCTTATTTATATAAGATAGACACTAATTGCCTTTATTTCAGAGTGTTCCTGTCAGGATTAAATTATTTAGTATTATTTAAAATTAAAAGAGTGTCACATTGTTAGGACTCAAGTAACATTAGTTATTATTATTCCCACTGGAACTTCACTCACCATATTTTTGCCATCTCATCAGACTAACCAAAACTGGCCGGAATACAAGTAATGCAGACTCTTCTCTCCCTATGACAAATAGAAAGAAAAAGTTAACTGACTTCCACTAGAGCAAAAAGAGAGTCAATTGGCTATCAACACAATAGAGAAGAGAAAAAAAATACAATCTTCCAAGCATTTCTGACATTAAAAATAAAGCTTTGCAAATGTGTCACAGTAAAATGAAAAATAATATAATGTGTAAAATCCAAATATAATTTAAAAGGAGTAGAAAGAAATTTTTTACATTGATCAGTTCCACTGTTTAGGACAATTTCAATGATATATTTAATTAAAATATTTCAAAATAAAGAAAACCATAGAATAAGGTATATTCCTGCTCTAAAAGTGTAAAGACAAATCTTATTAAATATGTTAAAGTTGCTAAGGAAACGTAAGGAATAGGGAATAAATACTCAATTTTGATACAGATGTAATGAGACAATGGCAACAAATATAGATGTAAATGATTACTAAGTTTTTGAAGCAAATAATTATGCAGATTTGCATGGAAATAAAAAAACAAGTAAACAATGTAGAGGAAAAAGTCAGGCTACACACTTCATCAATTTCCAAATATTGCATAATAAAGTCTATATATGAAAGAAAGTATTAGGTAAGAAGGTGGTTATTCATGCAAAAGTTAAGGAAGAATAAAGGAAATAATTAACAATTTTCAAATATGGAAATCCACCACCTTGTTTAATATATATTGCACATGAGCATTTTGGGGAGAGATGAAAGAATTTTTATTTCTGTTTTTTTTTTGTTTTTTGTTTTCTGTTTTTTGTGCTGGAAATTGAACATACAAGCATTAGGTAAATACTCTTAACTGAGTTACATTGTTTGACCAGTTAAATTCAAGGAAAATAAAACAGTGAAATAAAAAGCTCAGGAATAAAGAATATACAATAAAATAACCACGAATTAGGTGAATATCATTTTGAATATTTAACAATTTCATACAAGGATACTCACTGTTGCATTGTAAGTACAGAATTGTACTTCAATATTAAATTTTTGAACAGTGAAATGATACTAAGAAAAATTAAATGATTTTGAAGAACAAATGGAATCAAGTATGATAAAATATCAGCTTTCAAAACATCAACTTAAAGATTTTAAATTTAAAACAAGATTCAGAAATCTTTAAATATATTTAGTTTGTTTATATAGCATTTTTCAGAAATAAAAGATTACTTGGAAATACTTGCATATGAAGACTAAAGTGCCTCGAGTTCAATTACTGTTTTGTATGAACTTTAAATTGCATGAATAGCATGTCTTTCTAAAACAAAATCACCTTTATAGTAACTAAACAAAATATTAGCAGAAACTAGATATGCCAGACCTCAATGTGGTAAGTTCTGTTCATACAAATTGTCGTATTTATTAAATATAAACATTATAATGTATTATATAAATACATTTATTTGAATAATTTTTAGCAATGTTAAGATCTTCATAATCATTGAATTTTTTTCATTCTAGGGATCGAACTGACAACCTCAGGCTTGCTAATCAAGAGCTTGTACTGCTGAGCTAAATCCCTGGCTCATTTTACTATTATTTTCTATGAGTTTTTGCCCTTTTTAGTTTGCTTCTACAATAATTGTATCAGATATATATATATATATATATATATATATATATATATATATATATCTCCTTGTGTTGTCTCTTAGGTGGTTGATTATGCAGAAAGCCATGACTTTGCCTGTCCATTTAACTTCACTTTAATTGAAAATACCAATAAACATAATTATTTTCTTTCCATGCCATAGTATAATGTTCCATGATTATTAGTATACTGGTCTGTGCACAAAGAAAAATGATACCTTTATTTTCTTTCTCATTAGCTCTCATCTTGGCCATGAGGGAGAAAACATCTAATTCAGAAACCTAATACTTCATTAAAATAAGTGAGCAATAATTTTGGTGTTTTCTTCTAATTCCTTTAGAAAAGGAAACATAGGAAACTTTTCTGCCTGTGCTCTTTCTCTTCTTTTAAATATTAATGAATATTAGTCATGGTTTTTATCTTCTATCTCATAATTTTCCAAAGATCTTTATCCCCTCAAGAAACAGAATATTTTCATTAAATGTCAAGGTTGTCAGTGTGTCAGGCAGTGTTCTCTAGGGGGACAGATTTAATATATGGCTCACAATGTCCATCTGCAGAGTCAGGTGTTAAGGAACGCAAACGAGGCCTCTGCATGGGAGTCTGAAATGTCCAGCAGACATTTGAAGGCCTGGCGCTCACTGCAGAGCCCCATGGGAGTCAGAATCAAGAAGCCGAAGAGTCTTCAAGGCTAAAGACTTTAGGGTAGAAGCCTGGAGATGAAAAACCCAACGCTATGGCAAAGACTCAGGCTCCTACAAAGAAGCAGAAATGAGACTTCCCTTTCCTTTCCACTTTTATTCCATCTAGGCTACAACCACGGTGGGAGTTAGTCAACCAGACACCTCCACACCTGAGCTAAACCAATCGGCCACACATTTCTTGGTCAAATCGACACTGCAATGGACTATCACAATAGTCCAAAACACAATGGAAAACCATGCATTTTAAAAATTTTACATAAATACTTGCTGTGGTCTTGATCTATCCCCCAGTGTTCATTTATTGTAAATTTAATTCTCAATTTTACAGTATAGGGAAATATGACCTTCGGGAGGAGTTTAAGTCATGAGGGCGCTTCCTTCGTGAATGGATTAATGTCATTATAATAGACCTAAACGTAGGCTGCTTGTGCCCTTTTGTCCATCCAGTTCCTGCCATGTGAAGACAGAGTAGGACGAAGCAGCATCATAGGCACCTTCTTGGAAAAAAGGAACAATCCTTGCTAGATACCAAACGTGCTAGGTCCTCAGTGTTGAAATTCCTAGCCTCCAGAACCCTAAGAAAACACATTTTCCTGAGTTTTGTTATAAATCACCCAATGTGAAGTACTGCTTAGTAGGTAAGATTGGAGAAGACAGCTTATTATTTCAGCAGTCTATTATTGGTGTGTCAGAAATAGAGCAAAAACAGGACTGAGACACAGGATTAGATAAATGTTAACCTAACACTCCTTGGTGATGTAGATTTGTAAAAAGCAACAAAAAAGCAAGTATTGTGAGCAAAATTTATAAAAAGACTAAGCTACCGTAAGAAGGCCCACTCAGTAAAATATTACTGATCATGATGAGAAAATAAAAGCAATAAAAAAGTAAATTCCATTCATCATACATTTACAGGCTTTGAAAATTCATTACTTTAAACATATTTTATTTCTTCAGTAAATTAATCTTGAAATATGCAAATTTCAAAATATGTAATGAGAGTTCTACCATTAATTCATTTATAAAGTGTTATTTTTGGAACAGTAAACGCTGTCATTAAAGATACCAGTTAAAAGTGATTTACCTTGTGGTATTAATTCGAATCATGATCTGCAAATCAAAGTCTGATGAATATCTGTGCAATTTAAAAAAATTGACAAGGAAATTTTTAATTGAGAATAGATTTCCTGTTTTTTTAAGGCAAAACATAAAAAGGGATAAGAATGATACAGAATTTCAAAACAATAGAAAATCAAACACTGCTTAACATAATGTATATTGTTATTTTAGAGGTTAGTTGTTCAGTTCACAAGATTTAGGCATGAAAAAAGGATCAAACACACAATGAAAGCACAAACAATTCTTTTGGGTGAACTAATAGAGATTGGTAGTATAGCTATCTATCTTGTATACACATACATACATTTCCTATTTTATTAAGCACTGAAAATTTCAGTTCAAAAGCTGAGAACTGGAAAAGAGACAATATAAAGTTAAACAAAAAATAACATCATTGTTGTTATATTTCCAGGCATAAATAATGAAGGTTGATATCGTACTCCAATTTGTGGAGATCACACAGGGATAGTTAAAAGAGCATTTGTACTATATAATTGTCTTATAATTTTGTGACACTAGGATAATGCTTCAGGTAGGATATAAATAGTCGCCTTCTGTATAATCAGCAACTGGATTCAAGACTCTTTTCAATAATGTTTAGAGACATATAAAAATGAGGCTTAAAATTTTCTGCAAAATAAATGCTGTTTCTGATAGAAAGATTATGATTTTCAAGAATCTCACAAGGAAATGTAAAGTAACAGAATGCACTAAAAATAGAGGCTACAGTCTAAGTAAATGTTAAAGTTTTGCTTATATTTCTAAGTTTCTACCAGTGTCTTGCATATGAATAATATTAAACTTTTAGAGTTCTGTCCTGTTTTGTTTTGTTTGGTTTGGTACCAGGGATCAAACTCACAATCTTGCACTTGCCAGGCAGGACCTTGTGCCACTGAGCTATATACCAGCTGTCTCCTGAAAATTTCATCTTCATAGTTTTATAAACTATGCCAAAATCAACTATACTCTAGTACAAAAGCAACTATGTAACACATATATACCATATATGCAGAGATACACAGAGGTACATATATACAGGTGGGTTCATTTGCATACATTTGCATATTTATTAATAATGATGCATGTCTGATGGCCTGGACAGTTATTCTGAATATAACAAGAAGCATTATGCTAGCCATTGTTGATTTCATATTATCTTGTTTTGAAGTCCTGTGTCATTTTCATTGTTCTGTTCTGATTAGCTTTATTGCATTTTGTTTTATTTGGTTTTATTATCTATAAAATTAAAAAATTGCCTTACTGGAGTATAAATATATATTCTTAAAAGGTGTGCTTTCCTTCTTAGATCCAACTCTAATAGTAATTTTAAGATGTTTTTAAAATCTTTTAATAGATTTTAATTATCTATTTGCTATAAACTCTAAAATAAATAGGATCAGAGGCACTCACACTTAGCAGTGGTATATAACTATCTGCAAAAAGTACCACATATCTAATTTTAGATGGAAGTTTCAATAAGTAAGTTTATATTACAAGTTGTTAAATATATATGAAAGCTCACAGATCAAGAGTGGGGAGACACTTAGAGTCACAAGTGTTACCCTGATGCTAAGTAAAACCCATTGGAAAACCTGGGTCTTAGTTCACAATCAGTGAAACAGAATAAGGAAAATTTAACAACTGATCTGTGTACTACTGGACATTATAGATAATTTATCCTACAAATTTTGCTTTTTGCTATTTAAATGTTAATAATCTAGGCCATATAATAAAAATATACAGTGATACATGAATCTTATAAAAATATTACATAAAAAGCATATTGCTTTCAATATTACCCTCAAAATACACCTCTTTGCTTCAGACACACTGATGTGATCATTCTTGCTACTCTCTGAAGGAGTTCTGTTTCTCAAGAAGTCACATTTCTTGAGAGTCTGTTTGTAAGGTCACAGCTCCCCAGATATACTGAATCAATCCTAGACATTGAGCTGTCTTGATCATTGTAATGTTGAAAAGCCACACACTATGAGATGCAAGAGCCAGTGAATAAGGTAGATGAGAGTCCTCTGTAAGATTTTCATTCAATAGAAATTGCAGTAAATGCCTAATTAATTCAGGATGATCACAAAACAATGATTTTAAATTTTTAAAATTATTACATCTAAATACACATCGCCACCAATCCCCTTCAAATACTTGCTCTTGCTATGAATTCATTTACTCATCATTCTCAGCAACATGCATTTCAGTATAATATTGTAAAAATTTAAATATTTTCTATGTCTTTTGAATACATATCGCTAGTAAAAAATTTCTTAAAATGATTCGCTAGCTATTTGAACGCAATGCTTATTTTCATATCGTCTCTCTTTCCTTTCTATCATAATGTTTCATTTGCCCTACTCCGCACAACATAAATTTTTCAATCTCAGAAATTTCATATAAGTGAATGACTACTCATAGATTTAAAGTGCATGTGAAGAATAGAGTTATGAAACTTGCCAAAAGTTTTACATTTTGTTGCTGATTTTATGTACTTGTCACTGCCATCAACCTCACTATCATTAGAACAGGTGTGTTTGTGATATGTACGGCCTTGGCATTGTATGTCTATGTGTATAGTTTGGTAGATAGAAGTATATAGTGTGGTCTGTGTGTACTGTGATGTGCACATTGTGTGGTATGCATGCAGTGTAGAGTATGTAGTGTGGTGTATGTGCGTTTTGTGTATGGGATGCACGTGTAGTGTTGTGTACACATGCATGCATGTGTACTGTGCTGTATATTTAGTGTAGTATGTAGGGATGTATGTGTCTGTAGTGTGGCATGTGTATACAGTGTGACATATATGTCCGTATGCAAAGTGCTGTTTGCATATGTGTATGTACCACTAATCCTAACTTCTATTTATATACAGAAATCCTACATGACATTTTTTTGCAATAAATGACAATTTAATTCAATTTTCTACCAGACCATCCCAACTTTCCCTGTATGAGCCAAAAGTCTGTTTTATTTTCTTATTATGCATATTCTTCCTGGAGTAGCACTTTTAATTTCTTTTGAGAACTTATCTTTTGCATTCACAATTTGATAGCTGTGCAAGCGGCTCAATCCCACTTTCTATACGCCTTTCTCACTAAGTCAAGTCATTTCCAGCTTTTTGTGTAAAGTGAGTAACATACACATTCTCCTTTTCCCCCTGAACTCTCAGAATTCTCCCTTTCCCCCCGAACTCTCAGAAGTCAATGTAAGATTATTAACTGGTCTAGTTTCATATTTTAGCAAAGAGGGAGGCTTCAACGAGAAAAGGAAAAAGATAGGGAAACAGACATTTGAAAGAACAGTAAGAACATACATAAGATGTATTGATTTTTCTCCCTTATTTGACATAGAAAATGATACCCCAAAACAATTACTGTAATATCACCCAAGTCACTAAATCACTGAGCTCCTTAACACGTATCATGAGAATGAGATTCCCAAATGTGACATGCATACATGTTAAGATATGTTGGATATTTTAGAAAAACTACACTAAGATATTTGCTTGAGAAAAATTTGTTGTAAACATTCAGTTTATAAATGAACAAACAGAACAAAAATTATAATACAAGGCATAATGACAGTAAACATGATATGTGTCTGTATAAAACTAAAAATTTATCATTTTCTTATGTTAATGTCCATTAAGGAATAGTTTGGGGATCTGATTATCATCATCATTCAGGGTCTCAATCAGATAGCTTCCTTCTTGATGTGCTCTCATGATCCCCAAGACATAGTTGCAAATAGTGCCTTAGGTCATAAAGTTTTTGCCTAAGTATGACACATTCTAATTTCAGTTATTGAAGAAAGTCAATTGTTCAGAATTACCAGTAAATAAAGTGGAAAGGAAGGCATAGTCCTACCATTTATGTACAGTATGGATAAACTTCTTGATGAATACTACAAGATATAGATCATACAGGAGCCTTGAATAGGAGCAATATGACAGTGGTGAGGGTGCAATTCTGCTATAACAGATGGGGGAATTTTTTTTTGGAGATGAAATAAAAAATATCTTTTTTAATTTGAATACTGAACTCTCATTATTTTAAATATGCCTTTTTATCCACGTGATGAATATTTTGTTCATTCTTAAATCCCAAATCACATTTCATTTCTTCTTGTAAGTCATTGCTGACTCACTTAATTTGCAATAATCACTCATTCTTTGTCAAATCTGCTTGCTCTTTGTGCTTTGCATTTATCACACTTAGCTGTCATTGGTTTACTTACTTATCTGACTCCCTGCTGAATGTCATGTATTCTGGCTGTGGAGACTGTTTATATCTCCCTGCTTCCTCAGTGTGTAAATGGTGCATAGGATATACAGTACTTCCAAATCAAGCTGAATTATTTATTATATTCTGTAAGCAATGTTTGTAGTTAAAAAAAATATCAGTTGATTGTTGTCAAGAGGACCTTAAACACTACAAAAAGGATTTTTACTAGAATAAGGGAAAAACTTGATTAGGAAATTGTTATAGATGAATTCCAAAGAATACTACTACATCAGATATATAAAAAAATCAGAACCACAATTATTTAGAATTTAGAGGTTAGGTTACTGTTTTGGAAAAGAGACTAACAAGAATAAAATTTAAAAATCTAACATGTATAAAATTTGCAGGTTGAAAGCATTTACCTAAAGAATACTTAAAAATTCAAAGTACACTGTATTTAACATGATAAGCACAATCATTCTTGTCATCTGTCTTGGTTACATTTTACTTATTGCTGAGACAAAATACCTGATGCCCAAAGTTGGGAAAGGAAAGGTTTACTTCTTACAGTTTTTGGAGGTTTCGGCCCATACTCAGTTGGCTCCGAGGCAGGGTGGCATGGCAGGGCCGCAGTTCATGGTGGCTGCAAACAGCAAGGCAGAAACAGGCAAGACAGAGAGACATAACTTCTTCCTGTCATTATGTCACATCCTGGCTCCACCCCTAGGCAGGTGTAGCACTCACACCCCCAATCCAAGTGCATGATAATGAACCAGTCACAAATGCATAATGCAAATGCATGAGACTTGGGGGGAGCCACAGACATAAACCATGACATCATCGCTTCAAAGATAACAATTATGTGTACTTCTATAAATACACTAAAGGATTAAGCTTCTGAAAACTCATTGCAGATGAAATTTTAAGTCTCCTAATTAGCATTACCTTAAAATTTGAATTTGACAGTTTGGCAAAACACTGATGGTAATGTGTAAGATGGTAACTCATTTAGTGTTACCTATGACCTACCACAATTATTTAGCTGCCTCAACAATCTTCCCCCACTTTGGTACTAGAGATTGAACTCATGACCTTGTGCTTCCCTGGCAGGCGCATATGCCACTGAGCTAAACACCCAGCCCTGAATCAGCAATCTTAGTGCAAATCAAGTTAATTCGATCTGAAGTTATTGGACTATAGTTAAAGTAAAAGTGTATGTGGGGAGGAGTAGGTTTGCCTGTTATAAACTAAGATCATGTATGGATAAATGTGATATCCCAAAAGCATGTAGAATGAGTTTGTATTATATGTTGCCTTCTCCTTTTCAACATAATATGCAGGATGAAGTTGTTTCTATTAAAAAGTCCATGTAACATTAGAATTGATATCAGAAGCCTTTATTTATAAAGAGTTACAATGATGTAATTAATTACTAGATTGTTCTGGAGGGAAGTTGTCAACATCACTGAAATGGGATTCGTTTTAGAATATTGTTCAGCAATATAGGAATTACCAAAATCAATTCAGAGTAAAATTTTGAGTGTCAATCTATTAGTGTCTCAACAGAAAGTACCAAATTACTTAGTTGTCTCATTTTTTAATGTGTTAGTTGCTTTCTAAAAGATCATTCTTTAAGAAATAGGCTTGCATTTAACTATTCTGATATAGGTTTGATGTTCCTACAGCAGTCATGAATACAACTCTTAGTGAAAGTGGTAAAACACTTTAAACTAGTGAGGATGACATGATTTTTTTCAGCTGTCTTCCAGAAAACAGCATGACTCATATAACAAAAAAAACAAGCAAATAAACAAAAACCTCATGACTTCTTCCTGTGGACAGTTTCCTAGGTCCCTGAGAGAGACAGATGTTTATTCACAGGACCAAACCATGTATTAACTCTATCAGTAGCTGGGCTTTGTCCCTTTAACTTTATATAGTGCCTGAAATGTTGACTATATGTGAATCATGGAGAATGATTTGGATTTCTGTCTCTAGAGGAAAATAAAATTAGGTTGTGTGAATTCCTTAAGCCATTTTCTATAGTTTTTCACCTCTTCACCCTTATTTGTACCTATAAATCTTACAACTTTGAAGGCAAAATAAGATGAAAAAGGAAGTCTCCCATAAGGAAAAAAATACGCTTAGGATTTGGGATGGAAGATTTAGTAATTCTTTTAAAGTGTTTGAGCTAAAAACCTATTTATTAAGAATTATAAGATGGAATATGTTTTATTCATCTCTCTGCATAATATAAAATATTCCCTGGATTAAAATAGATTACTTGAGAATCAGGTGCATGGGTCACTACTTCTCATGTAATTATCAAATAATTCTTCACCATTTTCTCTTTTAAGGAATATAACAAAGTGTGTATTCTAAGCATTTGGTTAATAATGGTTCTCCTTTATATTCTTTATGAGGGGAAAGCAGTTCTTTGATTTCTGCTTGTGTTGTTCATACCTCCCTAAAATACTTCACCTGTACTTTCTGTACAATGTGAATTTTTTATTTACTACAAAATTTGGAGATTCATGCAAGGGCCAGGTCATGAGTTTGATCCCCAGTACCAAAAAAAAAAAAAAAAATTTGGAGATACATTCTAAAAACAGTATAGACTTACAAATTATTAAGCTCATAGCTTGAATTTTTATATTTTTTTTAACTTCTTTCATAATTTAATATACTTTATGTTGCTCTAGTGGGTTTTTAAATAATAAATTCCTTTTTGAGGAAGTCTATTTGTATGTATATGTATTTATGCATGTCTGAGATGTTTGTGCAATTGATAAAATGATATTCTCGTTATATATATATATATATATATATATATATATTTGTGCCAGGGATTGAACTCACAACCTCATGTTTACCAAGCAGGCACTTATGTCACTGAGCTAAACCCCCAGCCCTTTGTTCTATATTCTTAAATTAATATTTTTTAGCTTTTTTGAATGCATAAACATTACATTGAGTAAATATTAGTTGGATTCTCTGTACAAAAACAACCAGATTACTGATTTATTATTAACTGATGTATCAGAATCTTGCTTTCATGTAAATTATCTAAGAAGAAAAAGGAAGTTGACAAAGAAATAGACTCTTAGAACAAATAAAATAAGAATATTAATAAACTATATATGCAATCCAAATGTGATTCACTTAGTAAGAATATTAAGGTAATATTAATAGCTTTTATCTTAATCTCCTGAAAGCTAGAATTTTGACAGTCATGCAATAACCTTCTTTTTCCTAATTTCCAAAAGTTAGTAACAGGCTCAGTGAATTATAATTTGGATAAAATGTCATGTAAGGTATACTTTTCAAAAATTTTTGAAAAATGTATGAAGTCACAAAAATACCACCAGAATCATAACTGATTTGATTTTCATACCTATAATTTAACTTCATTACTACTGAATAACTAGACTTTGTGAAGATGGGGAGAGGCTCTTGGGATGTGTAGAGAAGGACAGGGTGGCAGAAGGTAATGGGAAGTGAAAGTCTGCAGTTCCTAGGATTTCAGACACATGCAAATACTCCCAGCCTGATGGCATACATTTTCAGTTTTATTCATTGTAGTAAGGATGTAGTAGTAGCTCTCTGTGATTCTCTATGGTTCTTAGAGACCATGATTTGAGTATATTGTAATGTGATCATCTGTCATACTTTTGTGACTTTTAAAAAATTTCTTATTTTATTAAATTGTTTCTTTTCAAAATTTAAAAAGTCTCTTTAATTATATTTTGTGTACAAAACCAGTAAATATTGCATAGATAGGTATTTTGATTCTGATATTCAATTTTCATTCTCTGTAACAAAGATCATAATTTGCTATTTTTCAGGAAATTAAATGTTTATGACTATTGATTTAAATGCATCCAAAAATAGTTTCCTAAAGAATCTCACAAATATTTTCATATGTCACCATCAGGCTTTTTGTAATTTAAGCTCATATATTTATATGGACAATTCATTTGAATTAGTCTCTGTATATGGTATGATGAAAGCTCTAGATTTCGTGTTTGAACACGTGTTTGCATGCTTATATATGTCTATACTTACAGATACTTCAGTACTTTTTATACTGATTTGGCTAGAAGTTTAGGATTATATTGGTTTTTCTAAATAACCAGTATAATTTATTTTCTCATCTTTTCTTTTTGTAGCATTGTTTTTTACCCTTATATTTATTTTTCTTTTCTTGTTATGTTCAGTGGTTACCATTCTATTTACTGCTTTTCAATGGAAGCCTTAGTCATAATATGATACTTATCATTTTATTTTCTAATTTAAGCATTTAATTTTATAAATTTACTTCTAAACTGCTTTATCAGCATGCTATAGAATTTAATGCTTGCATTTACATTCAGTTACACATATTTCTAGTTTCCTAATGATTTCTTGTTTGATGATTTATTATTTGTAACTTAAAAATATACTGTCATTGCATATCATGTGTTCTGAAAAGACACAGTGAACACTAAACTAGTGAATAAGATTATTATTCTTCAGAGACATAAGTAAAGTGAATATGTGTGTCTATGTGAATTGCATATTTCACAAATATTTTATTTTATAATAAAACAATTCGATTCTTTTCCAACTTTCTTAAAAACACATTTCTCTTTATATCTCTGAAGGTGCTAAAACAAGAAGTTATTTAATTTTCAAATATCTGGAGATTTTCCAGGTACCTTTTTATTACTGGATTTTATATATTTTATTATTGGATTTTATATATTTTGTCATTCATGTATTATTTATATGATTTTAATTTCTTTAAATTTACTTACACTGATTTAAGTCCAAAATTACAACTTACTTTCTTAATGTTCTTGATGTACCAGAAAATGATGCATGTCTGCTGCTGTTGGACTGTGTTTTTTTAAATACAAGTTAGGCCAAGTTGATTAATGTTTCTTATGTCTTCCACATTTTTAGTGATTTTAGGTTTAGTGAATCCATTGGTTATTGAGAACCAAGATCATAATGTTAAGTAATGTAAATCAGACTATCATGGTTTGTACCTAGATGTCCCCCAAAATCTCAAATAATGATAGGTGTGGCATTTTGGAGGTGTTTGGATCAGGGTGTGTGATACTGGGATTAAGGTGGTCCACGCTTGGTGTGAGTGGTGCTGCCCCAAAGGCAGGTAGCCTGGAGGAAATATGAAGGCAGGCTTGGTCGCTATGTTGCTGCTTTCTGCTTTCCTGCCTTCTGCCTGCCTTGTCTGGGCTGCTTCTCCTCTGTGATGCTCCTCTGTCATGCCACCTTACCTTGGAGTCGGCTGACCATGGACTGAACCCTCTACAAACCATGAACCGAAATAAACCTTTCCTCCTGTAACCGTTGATATTGGGCCTTTTGTCTCAACAATGGGAAAAGTAACAGAGACACAGGTAAATAAGCTTAAATATCACATGAATTCTCTTACAGGAGAAATCCAAATTATAAATAAAGAACAAAGTAAAAAATAAACAATAAAAATAGCAAGATGGATCTCTAGCATATGAGAAGAGACTGAAAAAGGAGGGAAGTGGGAAGGGAAGACAGAGAAGTCAGATTTTTTGAAAAATGTGTGATGGGATATTGTGAAATTTTGTGTACATGCAACGAGTCTCTATAAAATCATTTAATATACATGAAAGTGTCTAAAGGAAGCAAGGAGGGAGATAGGAAAAAAGAAGCAGATAGAAAGTGAATTAAGCAATGTCATGTACACGAACCAGCTTCCCAGCATGAGTGAAATGTAAACATGTTCTACAAATAGTTAAACAATTAAAGAAAATTATTACATTTATTTTCATCTCTGACTATAATTGTGTAATGTTACTTCTCAAAGATCTCTTCACTTTTAAAGTAATTTATGTGTATATTTACATTTAGTATTATTATTCCCTTTTGATGACTGAGACCTGTATAATCACAGAATTATCCTCTTTTCCCCTGATAATATTGACATAAAATCTTTTTGTTATGACATTAACACAGGCAATTCAGCTTTCTTTTTGTTAGTGTTAACATGACTTTTCTTTTGCTCAACTTATATTTTAGTCTGTTTTTATAAATTTAAAAATTATTTCCATGTAGGCAGCATGGTTTTGAGACTTGACTTTGTTCTCTAGATCC
Source organism: Hydrochoerus hydrochaeris (assembly GCA_004027455.1). NCBI lineage: Eukaryota > Metazoa > Chordata > Mammalia > Rodentia > Hydrochaeridae > Hydrochoerus > Hydrochoerus hydrochaeris. Next base: position 258,065 of record PVLA01002062.1, read on the forward strand.
AAAATATATTTAGTGGTATGCCTCCATCATTAACTTACTGTAGCTATTAATATGTTTAAATTTAAACCTAATATCTTCTCAGTGGTTTTTTATTTATCTTCTTGTTTCCTTTAATTTTTTCTTTACAGATTTTGAATTAGTTGCTTGATTTGCATGACCTTTTATTGCATTTTTTGCTGTTGACCTATTTTAATGCTTTTGATTTATTATTGTGTGTACTTGTGATGCATATAGATAGCATCAGCTTTTCTTGTTCTCAGGCTTTCAGAACAGACTGCAACTGTACCACTGCATCTCTTGTCTAGAGGTTTCAGATGGAAAATCATGGGATTTCTTGGCCTTCATAATTGTATTAGTCAATTCCTTATAATTAATCTGTTCTGTTTGCTAAGAAAGTGGTAACTAATTCAATGTCTTTAGTGGGAGGTGTTTGGTTTGATGCATATTTTACCAAGAACAAAAGCACAACATGAGGAAAAAATGGGACATTCTACTAAGAGCCTGGTAGGAGATACTGATTACAAAATGTGGGTTTGCAAGTTTTTTTGGAATGGGGTTAAAGAAACTGGACTTTGACATGAAATAAATTCAGACAGGAAATGAGGATAATTTATGCTTTGTTTTGTTAATACATTTATATTCACAGAGTAGGAAATTCAATACAGGTCAAAGATGTAAATTTGTAAAGCATCTGTAGTGGGTAATTTTTATTTTCCACAAAAGTGATATTGAATCACTGTTGTTTTTTGGACAATGTTCATATATTTGTCTGTGTTCAGGCTTGACTACTGATTGACCCAGTTTTGTTCTTATGCAAAATTGACATGAATGTTCGTATTTGTTGCTGGAATTTGATTTTTTTTAATGTTCAGAAAGATAAAAACAGAACCTGACTGTGTCACTTTAGTTCTTAGCTTTCAGAGTCTATATTTCTATTTCTGTCTCCAAAGTTTAGTGTAATATTACCTTACCTATAATATGAAAAATTATTATATCACATTATCCTTCCTCTTTCAGTCCTTTTTATTGGTCCTACACATTACTTGTACACATGTGTAAATGCCTGTAAATTATTGTATTTATTTCTTTAAATATTGCTTTGTAATTTAAAGAACCTCTGAAAATGTTTCATACCTATCCATTTATTTATACCTTACATGGCATGCCTCATTTTTTGGAGTAGATTCAGATTTTCATATACTCTCATTCCCCTGTGTCTGAGACACCTTCTTTCATATGTCTTAGATTGCATATTCACTGGCTACAACATTTAAAAATATTTTATATATAAGAATATTGATTATTATTCTCATTTCTAAAAGACTTTTCTAGGCTAAATAGTGTACGGATTGTAACTTTTTGTTGTCATTTAGTCAATGAGCTGCCCTTATTGGATTAGACATTAGTCTGTGTGGCTGAGGGTGTTTCTAGAGATTAGTCTTGAATTAGTAGAGAAAGTAAAGCAGGTTGTTTTCTCAAAGATGAAAGTGAGCACCACCTAATCTAACTAAATTACAGCTCAGTGTTCAAAATTTAAACCAGGCTCAAAAATCCTGTCCTTTTCAGTATCTATTTTACTAATGACAACATCTAATACTATACTTGTTCTATGTCAAAAGTTGTTTAGAGTTTAACTCTACACATTCAATTTGGTCCTTTTATATATCTTTCAATTCCATAATATTTCTACACTTTTCTTCAGATTTTTGATGTACAGATTATGGTAAAACAACTGTGAAACATCCTTGTCTACAAGGCTTTGTAGTAATGTTATATTCTGATCTGGTTTACTTGATTGTTGATTTGTCTAGTCAATACTAGCCATATTTTCCTTCTTTTCCTTCTTGCATTTCTCTAAATTTTTACTGGATGTCAGACGTGTTGAGTTTTATTAATGAGTATTGCATATTTTTTGTATCCCTCTACGTAATCATAATCTTTGCACCTTTTATTTTTTTTTTTACTGTTATTTGGAATCAGTTTAACATATTGAGTTTTCTTAAAAGATTGTTCAGACAGAACCAGAACAATCTGTAGTCTAGGACTAATTTTTCTTCTGCTATTGAATATATTCTAGATATAAAATTCTGTGACTAGTAAAGAAAAGATTATTTTCACAGTGTCATATAAAAACCTAAGTGGTTGCTGACACTTTGGTAGCTTTCTGATTGTTTCTTATGCCCCACCGCTGGCCCAGTTCTTGTGTAGTTTCTTCACAAGCATTGCAACTTTCACTTAGCTGTAGATTACAAGCAAAACACAGGCCTTTCTGGAGAGCTATCTCTTCTTACATCGCTCTTCTACATAGTACCTGTCCGGCACTTTCCATTTGCCTTGTCCCCCCTGGTGCACCAGCTGTGCCTCCTCTACTTAGGGAAGCTCTTTGGCTTTGCCTTGGTTCTGGCCTGTCTCTTTGAGGAATGTGGACACTCTAGGCTTTAGGCTGGGAATATTATTAGGCTTAGCTCATTTCTATTTTCTCTTTCAGAGATCTCCGTCATAGGCTAACTTACATTAATGTCTGCAAATGCTTGTTTCAAATATATTGCATTTTTTTTAGTTATTTGAGGGACAAAAGTTTAAATAGATTTTACTAATCTGACAAAAATCTCAAGTTCTCTCTTGTTATCCCTTTCTCCTTTTAAAATACAAATAAAGATTTCAGAATTAATTTAAATGCTGTTATGACTGTTGGATAAACACTTTAGAAATGTGTCCTTTCTCTGAATTGTTTTCATTTTTATTAGTTTCTTTTCACTATTCTCTATATATTGACATATTTACTAATTTCAGTTGTTCAGATATGTTCTTCACATTTTGTACAAGATGTTATCGTTGTTATGAAATACCCAGTACTTGACAGTCCCCATATCTGCAATATTTTAGGTTTCTTTTCTATTATGTGTTTGCTTCTTGGGCTGATGCTGTTCCTTTTTATTATTGTTTTCTTTAGTTTTGTATTTATTGTAATATTGTTTGCTGGTTATGCACAGGAACTGTGGAAAATGATATTATATGATTTAACCCAAGAAAATAGTATGAATTTTTTTTTCTGGCAAGTAATGACAGATGTTGCATCTATCTAGACAATAGATGAACTAGTACAGCACTTTCTTATTAATCTTTAAAGATAAATATACTTAAATTTTGTAGGTAAGATAATCCTGCTTTCTTTTTTTTTGAAATTTTATTTAAAAAAGAGAAAAGTTAGAACAGAAGAACTAAAAGCAAAAGGCATAAACAACAACAGCAAACTCAAAACAATAACAATATAAGTTTTCAAAACAGAATGAAAGAAATTTAACAATGGTTGTTATATTGCATATTGTTCTATTCTTTTATTCAAAGAAAGAAAAGAGAATTAAACAAAATAGAAAAACAGAAAAGAATGGTAGAACAATGCTGAATCAAAAAAATTATCATCATAGAATCGCTAATTGATACATTACTATTATTGTCCTAAAAAATAGTTGCCAAAGTCACAAAATCAGAGCATAAATAGTGGCTAGACACTCAAACATTGACAGTGCAAATCCTTCTGTTCAATGTTCCAACAGAAGTTCAGTAATATGGTCATTTATCTTACACGCTATACATACCATTATACTCTTTAGAGAACTTCCCTTTCACTTTCATAATATCTATTATAACTTTTGGGTCCCCTTATTCTGTCAGTTTTTATTATTTTTTACACTAGAGAGATAATGTGATATTTACTCATGTGAGTCTTGTTCATTTCTCTAATGAGGATATTTTCAAGTTGCCTCCATTTACCTGTAAAGGCCTCAAGATCATCCTTTTTTATAGCTGAGTAGTATTCCATTGTATAAAAATACTGTATTTTTTTCCATTCTGCAGTTGATGGGCATCTTGGTTGTTTCCAAAATTTAGCTATCACAAATTGTGCTGTTATGAACATGGTGGTACATATATCACTGTGATATCACCTTTTTAGTTTTTCTGGGAAAATACCCAGGAGGGGAATAGCTGGATTGAATGGAACTTTCAACCCTAGTGTTATGAGGAATCTCCATACTGATTTACTTTTTTGAACCTACAGTGATGTCAAAGATGTCAGGCTTCCATTTTTTAGTGCTTCTGGTTTGTTCTCAGCTTTCAATAATCCCTCCAAACTTTACCCTCCCCCAAAAAAAGAGGAGTCTCTCTATGCTTCAGATCCTCTCCAACAAAACTGTGTTGTAGATTATTCCCAGATAAGAGTTTCTCAGTGGGGATAAGTGGTCCAAATTCAGTGTAACATAAGCATTGTGCTTTTGAACCTTGAAATTGTAGTTTTCTCAGTACTGTTACTCCTTGCCCTAGGGAAAACACACATCTATGGTTTGTCTTGAATTCTGGGATACTTAATACCTTTCTTCCCCTGATTATGAAGGAGCACAGAGAAATGAAAACATGTCTGATATCATCTCTGATTTAACTTGCTAATTTAAAAACAGATTCTATATGCCATGTGCAGCACAGCTCTTGAAATTCCAGCAGGGAGGAGAGTGGAGGATGAAGAAATGAAGACAGCAGTTTGTGATAGAGCCTCTCTCCTAGTGGGAGGAAAAAAAACCTGCCCAATGACTGCAGTGTATTTCTTTATATACTCAGGAGGTTGATGGGGGGTGAAACTCCTAACAATTTGTTTGCCTGGCTGGCCTCAGGATCTCTGTGCTCTCAGGCTGGCCTTGTTCCAACTTCAACCATGCCACACATATCCCCCTTTTCTGTTTTGTAGTTCCAAGTTATGGGTTGTCAGTTGGAGTTGGAAGACCTGTGTTTGGAGCATTCTGGTGAAGACACTGTCCATTCTCAGTGAATTTACTTGTTTAGGCTAAAGATTCCCAGTCCAAGGATTTCAGGCCATTGCATTCATCATTTTAACCATATATGGCCATTTATTTCATAACATTAGTTAGTTACCATTGTAGCTAGAAATTGTCAGAAAGTGTTAATGATTTGAGGGTTTTTTTATACATTTTGTGATTATATTTTTTTGCTGAATGTTCAAGACCAAGTTAAACCAAATCCTTTATTAATTAAAATTAATTCCTTGCTATCTATCAAAGTCAGTTAAGTCTCCTTGGGTTTTACCTTGGAAGTGTGTATAACACCTCTCAGTTCCATAAATGTCAGCTGTCTGTTTGAGTTATGTCTATTGCTTGAGCAAGTTGCTTTCTATGAAAGCTTGGAAGATCTTTCTCTATTTGTGACTCTCCTTAGGTACATTCTACATGGTCAATTTCCTTCCTCTATGATCCAACAATCTCCTTGGTCTGAAGATGACTACTCACTGAATTATAGGATGTCATGGCAGAAGTTCTTTTACGTCCTGGCTCCTTACTGACCTTGGAGGTCCAGGCCTAAAATACTAGCTCTACCCCTAGCCCATCTATCTTTCCGGTTTTGGTCTCCAAACCTCAGTTGTTGAACATACACATGAGAAAGTTAATGACATTACATTGCACTAGGACAAGTGAATTTCTTATTGTAATTGTATCTGAATATCAAGTACCTTGAAATGCATAGCAGAGCCAACCATGGATATTCTAGTAGCATAACCTCTGTAGAATATTAACAGAAAACAGTTATATAGTTTTACACAGAAAATTAGAAATCAAAAGCCTTTCATTTTATTGTAGTGTGACAATGATATTTTTGTAACACATCTAAATTTTATGTCATTTTGACATAAAATAACATTATTAGTCAATCATCTCTATTTAGTACATCAAAAGATTTTCCCCAACTTGTTGACCTTTAATGGGATGTCAGTGAAGAAATTTGCTACACTGGACACAACAAAATTTTTCTAAACTGAGAAAGTAGAAGTTGACACTTGTGGCCTAGTTAATATTATTGGTTTTTTAAAAATTCTTTATAAGTTCTAGAAAGAAGTCCTTTGTCTGACGGACAGTTCACTAAGACTTTTTCCCAGTTTGTGGGTTGTCTTTTCACTCTGCTGGAGATTTCTTTCAACATGCAGAAACTCTTTAATAAGACGTGATCCCAGTTATTGATTCTGGGAAGTATTTCCCATGCAGTTTGGTTCTTGTTCATGAATTCTCTAGCTACCCCTATGTCTTCAAGATTTTTACCTATTTGTCTTCCAACAGATTTAATGTTTCTGCTTTAATATTTAGACCTTTGATCCATTTAGATTTCAGTTTAGTACATGGTGACAGGCACGGGTCTAGTTTTAGTTTTTGGCATATGGATAGTCAGTTTTTCCAGCACCATTCATTAAAGAGACTATTGTTCTTCCAGTGTACATGTTTGGCCCCTTTATCAAAGATAAGGTGGTTGAGTGTGTTGGCAGTTGTGGTTGTGTTTTCTAATCTATTCCATTGATCTTCAAGTCTGTTTTTATTCCAATACCATGTTGATTTTATTACAGTAGCTTTGTAGTATAAGTTCAAGTCAGTAAATGTGATGCCTCCTACTTTGCCTTTGTTGCTTAGAATTGCCTTTGCTATTCTAGGTCTCTTCTGGTTCCAGATGAATTTTAGGAGTGATTTCTCTAGATCAATGAGGTATGTTAGTGGTATTTTGATTGGGATTGCATTGAATCTGTATAACAATTTTGGGAGAATGGCCATTTTCACAATATTTATTCTTCCTACCCATGAACAAGGGATGTCTTTCCATTTACTGATGTCCTCTTTGATTTCTTTTTCAGGGTATTATAATTTTCCCTTTACAAGTCTTTTACAACTTTCATTAGATTAATTCCTAAGTATTTCAATTTTTGGATGCTAGTGTGAAGGGTGTGGCTTCTCTTAATTCTCTCTCAGTAATTTTGTTGTTAGTATATAAGAATGCTATTGATTTTTATGTATTGACTTTGTATCCAGCTACATTGCTGAATTTATTTATTATATCTAGGAGTCTTTTAATGGAGTTTTGGGGGTCTTCTATGAAGAGTATCATGTCATCTGCAAATAGTGATAATTTAACTTCCTCTTTTCCTATCTTTATCCTTTTTATTTTTCTCTCTCTTGTCTAATTGCTCTGGCTAGTATTTCCAGCACTTTGTTGAATAGGAGCAGTGATAAGGGACATCCTTATCTTGTGCCTGATTATAAGGTAAAGGCTTTCATTTTTTGGCCATTTAATATTATGCTTTCTGTTGGTTTGTTGTAGATGGTCTTTATCATATTAGGTAAAGACCTTCTATTCCAATTCTCTGAAAGGTTCTTAACGTGAATGGGTGTTGGGTCTTATCAAAAGCTTTTTCTGCATCTATAGAAATGATCATGAGATTCTTACTTTTGGATCTATTGATATGGTGAATTACATTTATTGATTTACCTATTTTGAACCATCCCTGCATGCCTGGGATGAATCCCACTTGGTCATCTTGTATAATCTTCTTGATGACTTGCTGCATCATGTTTGCCAATATTTTATTGAGAATTTTTGCATCTATGTTCAAAAATCAGACCCCTGAAATTCAAAGACCCAGTCCAAAAATGGGCATCCAAGATGAACACATAGTTCTGAAATGAAGAAATATGAAGGGCAAATAAATACATTAAAAAATGTTCATCATCATTGGTAATTAGATAAATGCAAATTAAAACCACACTGAGATTCCATCTCCCTCCAGAAAGAATGTCCAGGATCAAGAAAACTACCAACAACAAATGCTGGAGAGGCTGTGGGGAAAAAGGAACTCTTCTGCACTGTTGGTGGGAATGTAGACTGGTGCAAACACTGTGGAGGTCAGGCTGGAGATTCCTCAAAAAGCTGGGATTGGAAGTCCCATTTGACCCAGCTATTCCACTCCTAGGCATATTCCCAGAAGAACTGAAAACATCATACTACAGTGATATATGTAGTATATTTATTTTAAAGAGAACAAAACAAAAGAGGACAGATCAAAGTAGATCAGAACAGAACAATGTAAGCAACACATGTTTATAGCAGCACAATTTGTAATAGCCAGATCTTGGAAACAACCTAAGTGCTCATCAACTGAGGAAAAGATAAAAAAATTGTGGTATTTTTATACAAAGGAGTACCACTCAGCTATAAAGAATGATCACATTGAGATATTTATAAATAAATTGAGTCCATACTCATAAGTGAAATAAGTCAAACTCACATGTATAAATATACTATAGTCTATCTAGTGTAAGAAATAGTAAGAGTACATAAGATTTTATGGTAATCATGTTCACCATTATATTGCTTTGAAATCTTATGTTTTCATTCATTGGTTGGAATGGTTTTATTCTGTTTTGTTTGATCTTATTATATGGGATGGTATGATTAGTTACTCTGAAGAAAAGACAATATGGCAGCCATCGCTGATTTAATATCATCTTGCTCTGAAGTCCTTCCATGCTTTTGATTTTCTATTACATTGGTTCTATCATGTTGTGTGTTATTGGATTTTAATATGTATAACAGTATAAACAAAATTTTTATGGAAAATGAGATATAGTAGCCATTGTTCATCTTCTGTTATTTGGTTCAGAATGCCTTGTAATAGTTTCATTCTCTTGAGTGGTTTTATTCTATTTTGTTATGCTTGATATTATTGTGTGTGAAGCTAAGCTCAACTATTTCAAGGAAAGAGACATTATAATAGCTACTGTTAATCTCCAATTGTCTTTTTGTGAAGTGCTGTGTTGCTTACATTGTTCTGTTCTGATTTACTTTGATCTGTCCTCTTTTGTTTTATTCTCTTTAAAATAAAAAAAAATTATTGGTTTTACTTTGGGTGGCTGTGAATGAAAGTTTCATTGAAACATTTCTCTAGTGGAGAAAGGTCTTCTTTGCTCACACTGCTCCTTCTTTATCTGATTGAACAGGGCTAGAGGGTTCAAGCTTTGTGGTGGGTATAAGTGAGCTTTTGTTCCACTGTGCTTTTTCTGCTTGGGACTTAGTTTTTTGATAGTCCTTTGAGCTAAAATATTCTGTAATTTTCTCAACAGGTGCATGGTCCTCAAGACATTTCCTGATCCAGGGCCAAACATGAAAAGGGTGAATATGGGAGTCAATAATATAATAAACATTTGTATCTGTTGTTTTTGAGAACCCATTTGCATCATGATTTAACATGGCAAAATCAATCTTGATATCAATACACCTCTATATCCTATGTTTATTGTGAGCCTGTTATGTACTTTGGAAGTGGGGAACATGGGAAATTAAACTCAAGTGACACTGAGCTAAACCCTAGCTAATGATCCTGTTTGGTTTGTGAATGCATGTGAAGTTGTCCTATCACTTGCTATTTGATGAGTTTCCTTGTGCCCCTGGTCCTTGTTCAGGCACCAAAATGTCACCTATTGCAGCTCTCAAAATTCCTAGTGGGAAGATGGTGGAGGATGAAGAAAAGAAGACAAGAATCATAATACTGAATGCTGAAAGTATAACCAATCTCAAACTTCAGCCCCTCCCCACAGATACAGATTATTGGGGCAGCTGGGGAAATGTAAGTATAAGCTTTATATTGATTGTATATTGTATCAATTTAGGAATTAGCTATGCATGTGTAATAATGACCTTTTCATTATTAATGGCAAATTGAAATGAGTAGAGGTAAGTATAATCTGTGGGACTCATATTCAAATAGTTCTACCAATGGAAAAGTTCATTTCTCCCTATAAATATACATATGCAAACATACACATACATGTATACATTTATATGCACAGGGAGAGCATAAATGTGGCAAAAAAGATAATGTCAAATTTAAAGAGAAGAACACAGAGTTTCTGTGGCTCATTTCACTACTTTAAAAGATGAAATCATAAAAATTTTGAAAAAATATAATACTTAGCAACTCTATAGAAAATAATTATTTCATAATAATAACAGTTTATTTCATAAACTATAAATTATTCAAATTTAGGCATGCACAATTGTTATTTGTTACATACTGTCATGAAAAACTGCAGAAATGTAAATTTGTAAGAATAGTAAAGAATAAATTAATTTATAGAGTGACTTTACATTAATTACATTTTTGTATTGTGTCACATGTATAATCACAGATTACAACAGATCCAGCAGTGTTTTGTAAGGCTAGTTGATACAAATAATAAGATTATATTTATTAATTTATAGCATCTAATTTAATTCAGATTATGTAAAATATGCAACATTACTTTATGATGTAATGGATTAAAATGCATTTAAAATAGCAAAATAACTTCATGGGAAATGAAAATTCTTAAACCTACTAGCGGAATGTTATGAATGGTAGTTTTATTTAAAAACTAAAACAACTACCATCACTTCCCATAATGGTTGATTCATTGTGTCAACTTGAGAAGTTTAGAAGTTTGACTAAGGAACTCAACAGGGAGCCAGGGTGTTTGCTTTGTAAACATCTCTCCTGTGCAAAAGGGCACACAGATGGTAGGAGATTCACAGCCTTCTAGGGTAGGACCTGTTGGGCTTAGGAGAGAAGGGCGCGGAAAAGAGGCTTACTGCTCTTGCTGCTTTTTCTGTCTTCTGCCACCTTGAAGCGTTGTCCCTGTGTCATGCCACTCTGCCTTGGAGCCAGCTGATTATGAACCGAAACCTCCACAAGCTGTGAGCTAAATAAACCTTTCCTGCCTTAATTTTACCTGTAGGATTTTTTGTCCTAGGAAGGAGCGAAGAGTAATCAAGTTACTTCCGTAACAAATAATCACCTCTTCAGTTCAAGAATGCAGATTGTCACCAAGTAGTTCTGCAAATGTCTTGCATTGCTCTTAAACTGATGATCAGCTTCTTTGCATTTCAATAATTCAGTTACTTATTGAATCTATCTCTAATGTTTGGTTAAAAATTTAAAACTAATTATTTTGTTTTTCATTTTTTCTCAACAAGGAAATTATATTTTTTAAGTTATTCAGCTCTGCTTCTTAGTAACTAAATATATTTTGTTTTGCTATTAGGGGAAGCAAAAAAGCTATTTGGTCCATTAATAAGTTGACATTGTACTCTTTCAAGGGAGAAACAACTCTCATATTTAGTGGTCAACTCTCAAGCCTGTGGTTTACTTTTATCTGTCATGTTATGTTATCCTAAGAAGCCTACAAAATCACAGAAAAAGCATGTTAAAAATATATCTCCAATAAATGTATTAAATTAAATATATATTTCATTGTTCTTTTTAAACATTTGATTTTCCTAAAATTCCATAAGGTTGTAAAATCAAAATATTTTTAGGACACTTCTATTTGTGCATTCATATATGGAATAAGGGTAATATTTGTGAAGCCTAGTTTATCTTTGATCAAAAAATATCAATGTAAAATTGTAATACTTGCCAGGCATGGTAGCATACATCTATAATCCCAGCACTCAGGAGGCTGAGGCAAGAGAATCCCTGTGAGCTTAAGAACAACCTAGTGAGTCCAGGTCAATCTGAGACCCTGTCTCAAAAACAAATAAACAAAAAGGAATTATAATACTTTCACTTAGCAATTTTATCTATGTTATTAAATATCTCCTGTCAGGATGGAAGTTTAGCTCAGTGGCATGAGTTTGATCCCCTGTACCACAAAAATAAATAAATAAATAAATAAATAAATAAATAAATATCTCCTGTATAGTATATTCAGAAAATTTTCTCAGGAAATAACTAAATGCATTTCTTACTTCATTTAAACTGCCTTGAAAGTGACTTTAAAAGAATAGTAAATATTTTATCAGGGACACAGACCCTGCTACCGAAGATTTTGTATTTTTGGTAATAAAGTGATCATATAACTGCACATTATTTTCTGTCATCTATCTACATTAAAGTCTGATGAAAAAATTTGAAATAAAATTGACTGTATATTATTTTATTTGAACATAAAAAAGATTTCATCTTTAAATGAGAAATCATAATAATGTTTACTATGGGAATATTTCTTTTAGTCTTTTGATTGAAGAAGTTTAAATGTGAATATAATTATTACTATAAAACAAGAAAGAAGACTAAAGGAAAATTAGAATAAAAGGTGGAATAATATGTAGTAGCAAAAATCGATAAATTGTTTCAAAAGTTGAACCACATAATTTTTAAAAGTATTATTTCAATTATTAATATTTATTCAATTTTAATGTTTTTTATTTCTTTACAACTGTAAGAATCTTTGAAACATTGATTTACTGCAAAGATGAAATGGTTATTTAAAATTTTGCTTATTATTTTAATTGCAAAGTAGTATTTTTCCATAAATTTAACATAACATTTAATTAGTGTTTTTATTTAAAAATGATATGGAGAATATTTTAAAAAGAAAAATATGACTAAAAAGATATAAAATATGTATACTTTGTTAAATGTTAACACTAGTACCTCTTATTTCATGGTACAGAAATATATTTTATTTTGATGTTTTTTCTTGAATATCCCATGTTTCTTTATTTTTTAATTGTAAACATGCCATTTTGTCAAAAATGTTGATTTTTATTTTTTTTAAATTTCAGCCTATTAATAATTGAATTATATGAATTAATTACAGTTATACTGAGAAAATTGAAATAAAAAATTCTGAATTACACAAGTAACAGAAAGTAGCAGTTTTTAAACTAAATAAAAGAAAACTCTGGGCAGACAGTATTCTGAATACTTATGTCTGGAAAGGAACACTGGGAAATACTGCAAGATAGCAAATCACATGTTTGCATCCCTGTGAAATGTGTTTTTCACAACAATAAGAAATGCATTCCATGTCTGCCGCTCCTTATGTTCCAATCATATTTTAGGTTCTCAGGAGCCATTGAGACTTGAAATTAAACCAAAGCAATTTTCAGTTTAGTCTGACAGACCTCTTCAAACTAAGAGGTGATTTATGGTAGATCAATATACTATAAAGGTTAACAAGAAATTCCGGTTACATCAAAAAGAAAAATTTCCAGATGTCCACTTAATATCACCAAAGGGTTGCTAAAACTAAGAGTTAAGACATCCAGATTCTGAGAAGGAGAAAACTACAGACAGCTGGATTCACAGAATTACAAACAGCTGGATTCACATTATTGACGGTGAATATCTGTTACTTTGGGGCCTAGCATAAAAATGCAAAACAGTTCTATGTATTACCAATGATATAAGCAGAGGGAGACCAGCTGAGCTCAAAGGACCCAGGAAAGCTACAGCCAGTCTTACAAGATCAAAGAAACAAAGTTGAAAATTTGATGCTCATGATTACTGAGAGGAGGGAGGGGCACAGAATTTGGGCAGGCGTGGCCAATTTCCCCCACTCCCGGCTAAGCTAGGGACCATAACTGCCAATGAAAGTTATAAAGAATCTTACGACACTTTGAATCTGATGAAGCAAGAAGGTTGAGAGTTCAAGGAAGAATTCTCAGTTGAAATCTATTTAAGGTCTCTTTCAGAGGAGCTGGGTCACTGGAAAGATCCTACTAACACTGCCATGCACCATACACTCAGCTGGGAGCCAGGTAATCAAAGTTACCAGTTATCCTATTTTCCAGACAGAAGACAAGGGAAAGCCTCCCTGAAATAAAATGACAATAACATTATCTTAAAGTTATTCATTCAATTAAAAAAAGAGGGTAAAATATAGGACCATACTGGGAGTCGATGAGTTCTAAATTGTGTCCTTTACTGACCTCTGAAATATAAATAGAACCAATGTGGCTGACGATGAAATTAACAGGCAGTCACTGAATGGAGACTTAGGAAGAGAAACTCACTCTTGCTCTCAGTAAGCCTTCAGGACCTTTGGTGCATCATTGAATATAACACAACAGGAAGACAGAATTACACAACAAAGATAAGTATCGGAACATCCAATCATTACTATTCCCTGTCAAAATATTTAAAATATGAGTGGTCACCTTTTTAGGAGTGGAAATGGAAATGGAGAAACTAGATGAACTCTTTACTGCATTTAAAAATAAAAAACATGAAATAAATGTTTGATACGTGAAATACAATGACTGAGAAATTAATATAATTCTTAACAAAAGAATAATGGCAAAATAAGACAAAATGAGCAAATTCTAAACCACACAAATTGAAAATATCTACTGAGACACTGAGAAAAAAGCAGAAAAATATAGAAAAGAATATAAATAAGAAATCTATCCTATGTTATTGAAGACTCACAAAATTCAGTCTATGGCAATATCAATGCTTTAAAACTAGTGGTCATCCTTTCAAGTAAAAATTTAAAATATTAACAAAGACCAGGGATGTGGCTCAGTTGGTAGAGCTCTCGCCTTGCATGCTTAAGACCCTGCGTCCAATCCCAGGACCACAGACAAAAAAAAAAAAAAAAAAAACAAGCCAGTAAACAAACAAAATCAAACAAAATATTAACAGAGAGTCAAGGAGAATATCTGACTCTATCAAACACACATGTATAGCCTATAATAATGCATTGAAATGAAATGGTAAAAAAGAGGAATTGAGCAATTGTAAAAATGGTAAGAAGGAGGAGAGGATATTCTTCAAAAGACTAACAAAAGGACTGACAAATGAACTCTCATCAGGAACAATGGAAGATAATCATTGAACAAAATTTTGTATTGCATATTTTATTTGTTTGTTTTTCTGTTTATTTACTTCAATCTATGTCTCTACTGTCTAAATTTCAGTGAAAATTACAGTAAAGAAAACTCAAATTCTGGAGTATCATTTCTGATGTTCTTATAAGCAATTCAAGCTCATTGTGCTTGACCATAAACTCAATCACTCATTCTTCATTGTTTTTCATATCTTAGGATTTCAGTGCAATGCATTGCTGTTCAACCCTTATTTGAAACTCAATGATTTCATGTCTCCTTGGAACATGGCTTTCCAATTGCTAGGTGAGTTTGTATGCTTCCGTTTTCCTTGTGGTGTACTAATGTTTTCCTATCCTTTCTAGCATAGTGTTGTTAACTATTTATGGGACTTTTTAGAATATAAGCCGATAAATTCAAGGTCTATTACTTTTGTAATGAAGGTTGTATCCCTGAGCATAGCATAGTGACTATTGTATTATTGATTATTCATAACATTGAAGCAATAAATTGGTAAATACTACTTGGCTTCTTCCTGTATTTCAATCTTATCATCTAAAATGGTGCTGGATGCATGGCTTCCTTGAAATGGAGAAAATCATGTTTTCTTCAAACATCATTCTGTTTGGTTCCTCCTAGGCCCTGGCCTCCAGTATTTCCTCTCCTTGAATAGCCACTGTCTTGTTTTTTCAGTTGATACATTTTTGCTTATGCTGTAAATATAGCCGAGGTTCCACGTTTTGTTTGAGGATTCTTGGACTTCTGTACACAATTGTCTCCTTTAGCAATCTTAAACTCCTGTTCATGAAGGTTGATATCAGCTCAACTCTCCTCTATTATAAACCATTCTCCAAGTGTCTACAAGTATGTTACTGGTATAAACCATTTCAGTTTTGCGTAGAAAATATAATTTGTGGCAAATAAATATTTGTGTAATAAGTAAGGTAAGAATCCTACTTGTAGATCAGAAAAAAAATGCATTTAACTATTCTTTTCACTAGAAGCAAATGCCACATTTTTCAGAGTTCAAATTTCTGTATAACTCTTGCTTATAAAAATTCATGCTAATACTTCAATCATTCATGTAATGGATGAATGAATTCATATTTTCAAAATCCTATTATTGGGGCTGGGGATTTAGCTCAGCAGCATAAGCGCCTGCCTGGCAAGTGCAAGGTCATGAGTTCGATCCCCAGTATCAAAAAAAAAAAATCCTATTATTAAACAATTGAATGTACATTACATACCAAGGTCTAGAGCATAAAAGGTGTTAAAAGAAGCCCTAAAGGGAAAAGTTTAGAGAACTATGACTGCTAATCATTAAGAGTGGTTTATGTTTGAACAAATGTATTATGATGTAGTACCAAAAATACATTTCAGGTGGAATTCTAACACTGAAGAAGTAATATTCCACTCCATTAAAGTAAGGAGTGTTAAATGTAGCTTTTGAAGGAAATAAATGGTATTTTTAAGTCAAGATTTAGGTTTCTTCTGAAAAAGAAAAGGAAACAATGTGAATAAAGATTATATCTAAATTAATGAAGAGAAAGAAAAACTATACACTAAGAAAATTAAAACTATCATACTATGTGATTATGGTGTGTAGTGTGGGAGAAACTAGTGAATAAATATGAAGTTGAGGTATATAGTCTTTCCCTGGGTCCTGTTGATCTCATGCTGTGAGATTCTTACATTTTGCAGATAACAGGAAATCTTTGCTAGGTTTTAGTTAAGAGAATGACATGATTGTTGATACAGACACATGTGAGACTTTGTCTACACTCTGAAGAGCAAATACAAAACTAGATCAATTTAAAACAGAAGTAATTTTTTCAAGTTAAAGCTTTTAGTACAGTAGTACGTGTTTCCAATACAAAATGATTTCACTGCTCATGGTGCCCTAGTGCACGTACATAAGCACATCTTAATTATTTTTTAATTCCCTTCCTATCTCCTCTTTTCTGCTCCTTCCTTCACTTTGTCCCTTTGCCTTTTACAAAAGTCTATTTCCTATCATCTTATTTTTTTATGTTTTTAATTTCCATTTTGGCTTTCTCATGCAGGAGAAATCATAGAACAGTTTAGAAGCAATTTTAAGAGCCAAAGTGATATTAAATTAAGCAAATCAGTAATAATGGAAATTATTTGAATCTGAGGCTAAATGGATAATACAATTAAATAAGACACTGTCTTCTATTACATGCTAGGTAGCAAGAGCACATATTATAGATAATACTTAACAGATTTTAACTTGGATAGTCAATTTTACAGTGCTGCTATTAAAAACAAAAGAGACATTAAAAAGAACTGAAGTGTGCTAACATAATATTTATGTGAAGAAATTGCCTGTTAATATTATTGTACAAGCAATAATAATTTCATAATATTACTTACTATTACTTGTCTTACTTTGGTAGGCTCCTGAAATTTTTATAATTATAAGCACAGAAATAATAAGAGTGATTCATTGCTAGTGGCTACCAATGAATTCTTGGTGAATTCAAGTAAAAGAATGTAAGATGTCAAATTATTCACATAAAATGAAAAGGTATACAAAAGAAGTCAATATTCAAACACATGTAGATCCTTTTTTGTCATTCCATTTTGAATTATTCCATATGAAATTCACTAGAATCATTCCACAAATATAGTAGTATTTACCACAAATATCCTCCCAAATGAGGAGAAAGAATATCCTCACAGGAATTTTGATCACAGCATGATTTCCTGGAAAGGTAACAAAATGGTGTTGTGTATAAGGATGAGATTCTTAGTTCAGCTTTCTCTCCCTCTTTTAAGTCTTACTTGTATTTTTATTGTGATTTCATGTAAAAATAAATAAGCAGAAAGTTGCAAATTAAATTTGAAAGCTAGTCAAATCAATGTTATTGGTGAACTTCTCACAAAGTAATAATACCAAACACTGTTAAGGAATTTATTATTATAAACCTTATTCTGTAAGCGCTGATGTAAATTTTTTCCTTGCATACTGGTTGCTTAGCAACAGGCTTAAAAATGTTGTTGTTGACCATAAAATTGATGCTGTGCAGTCCCAAAAAGCATAGGCATTTTCCCCAATAGTTTTGGAGCTATCATATCACACTATGCAAGCCACACTATTGAAATAACAATGTTCTGTATAAATGAAAATGCTCCATATGTTGTAGAAGGACTTTCATATATGATTCAAAATGTCTTTCAGTTCAGTAACTAATGTGGCAGCATACTTGTAGAGGAAGAACAAATATCAGATATTTAATTAATTTTGGTAAACATACTTATTTTTGACATATGTGGAAAATAATCAGAAATACATATTAAAATAATTTCTACACAAATGGCAGAAATACAACAATTATGTCAGTTTTCATTTTAAAATTAGGAGATACTGAATGTTATTATTGCTGATTTCAATTTAAATATTTTAAATATTGGTTAATGCACTTCCTACATAATTACCATAATATTATAGTAAAATTACTTGAGAGAGAGTGAGGAACAGAACTTTAAGGAAAAGCATTTATGAGCATTTTCCAGGAGAAATAGAAATGGAACTATTGGTTGTTTATCGTGTGGTAGATATAAATTCAGCAAATCTAAATTTCAGGGGATTGCAATTACAGCACTTAGATATGGGAAGGTTACTTAAAATTTTCACTAATATGGAATGGTTTTGCAAAAATAAATATAAATGATAAGGTATAGTTGATGTTTGTTGTGCTTTCTTGGGGAAGAAACATTACTGACATATATTCATCCTTATGATATGGTATTTTAATTAATAGGGTTCTACCCAATCAAGCAATAAAAATGAAGCAATAAATTCTTTTTTAAATTCAACTCAATCTTTATGAAGTTCAGTCATGAAATTTGACTTAAGCATGCAGGCTATATGTTGACTAACCAGTGGTAGGCATTACTTTATATTGAATATAAATTGTATTGTGATACACTTTTGGAGGAATTGGGTACAGTTAGGTTGATACACAGGTATAGTTCATGTAATTATTTTAATAAGTTGCTTTTCTGACATTAATATATTTTTGAGAGGAATAGAGTACGGATGCTTCAACACTTATTTAGAGATAAATGTTAGAAAGCTCTGTAAACAAAAACTAAAAGAAATGTTAAAGTATTGTTAAAAAGACTCATAATATTGAAGTGGGAAATCTAACATATACACTTCAACATGTAATGAAGAATAAACTTCTGGGGTTTGGTGTTAATTACTCTTTCATACTTGTATATTTATTTGTCCTTTGCATTTTTTTCATATACAAATGTGCATTGTGTGATGCAATCCTAATTCTGTCCCTGAGCTTTCTCCAATGGTACCCAGGCAATGACATCGAGGAGGTGGAGCTACTGGTTAAGACTTCATGGAGATAAATTTGCAAGTCCATGCAACGTGACCTTTTTTTTTTTTTTTACCTTTTTGTGCATCCTTTACTCATCTTTAAAGGCCGTATAATAAAACTACAGTTTACAACACTATGGTGATATTTCAGGAGCTATCAACCAGTGAAACTCAGAAGTATAACAATTACATGAAGATATTAACTATTCTTTTTATTACACAAAGTTATAGTCATTGTTAATTATGATTACTTATTTTGGTCTTAAAATTTGAAATAATCAAAGAAGCTATCAATTGGCACAAGTACAAAATTATGGAAGAAATCCTTTGAAATAGAAATATTTAATTATTTTACCTAACAATTAATTTGGGTATTACAGCTCTAGGTTTGATATAATAACTTAGTGATGAGTAAAATGAAGCTGATACTGTCCTTTTAATAAATTATGTGAACACTGTATCCTTAGATTGTAACCTCATGACTGTCAAAGCATCAACCATCATATATTTACAAAATCATATTTATTAAAAGAGGAGAAAGGAAAGTCCTTCAATTTTTAAATTTTTTTATTTTAAATAGAATAAAACAAAAGAGAACAGAACAAAGCAAATCAGAACAGAACAATGCAAGCAACACAACACTTCACAACCAGACAACCAGACATCAACAGTAGCTACCATAACGTCTCTTTTCTTTGAAACAGTTGAGCATAGCTTCATACACATTAATATCAAACATAACAATATAGTATAAAAACATTCAAAAGAATAAAAGCATTATAGAACTTCAAAACCAAATAACAGGGAATGAACAATGGCAACTATAATATCTCATTTTCCTCAAAAAATTTGTCTATACCATACATATAATAAAATCAAATAAACCACAACAGTATACATACAATCAAAACAGAAGAACAAAAGCATGGTAGGACTTCAAAGCGAGATGATAGTAAATCAGCAATGGTTGCCATATGTCTTGTTTTCTTCAGAATAGCTATTCATACCATTATACATAATAAAATCAAACAAAACAAAACCAATCAAATGAATGACAGCACTATAAGACTTCAAAGCAATATAATAGGAAACTATTATTACCATAATATATCCCATCAGATTCAAAATAGCTGCCCATACCATCTGACAGCATAGAATTTAACAAAAGAAGATAGAACAAAGCCAAATGTAACAAAATTGTGTAAACAAAGCATGAGTTCAAGATAAGACAATAAGAAATTGACAGTAGTTTCCACCTTTCCATCCCAGGTATTTCCTCCCCTTTGCTCTGATATTAACTATTTTGCTTTTGGATTCTATTAACTCCTTATGTTTCTTATGCTAGCGTTCACACATATGAGTTCAAACTGTTTTGGCCATGAACATGACCTCCAGTTTTGTCCATTTACCTACAGGAGCCTTGAGATTATTCTACTTTATAACTGGGTAGCTTTCCACTGCATGAAAATACCATATCTTTCTTACCTATTCTGCTGTTGATGGGCAAGTTACTCTTGCTTTTTTTTTTTTTTTTTTTGGTCTCCTATCACATGAAACAATTGTTTTCTCTCTGATTTTCAGTCTATAAATCTCCTTTCCAGTTAAATGTTTCTTGTGTACAGTGTATTGATGGATCTTGTTTCTCCATCCACACTCCCTGTGTTTCTTTTTATTGCTGACCTGAAGCCATCTACATTAATGGTTACAGCCAGCTTTCATTGGTTTGTCTCTCCCCTGCTGTCCTCCTGATCTTGACCCTCCACTTTTCCCCTTCATTCAGTTGCTTGTCTTGTTTGGTGATCTTCTTCTGCTGCTGTTCCTGGAGCCATGGTCAGCTTTATCTCTCTCTTTACCACTCTCTGTAGGGTTGGTTTAGTAGTCATGAATTCTTTGTTCTTTATCATGGAACTATCTTGTTTTTCCATCAATTTTGAAAGTTAGTTTTGCAGGGTAGATCAATCTGGGTTGGAAGTCGTTTTCTATCAGGGTTTGAAACATTTCATTCCAAACTCTTCTTGACTTGATGGTTTGTGTTGATAAGTCTGCTGTGATTTTAATTGGTTTTCCTTTATAGGTGATGTGTTGCTTTTCTCTAACAGTTTTTAATATTCTATTCTTATGCTGAATTTCTAGGATCTTGATTATTATATGTGTGGGAGTAGATTTACTTTGATTATGGCTATTTCAAGTCCTATATGCCTCACTTATCTGCATGCCAGATCCATTTCCCATGTTTGGGAAGTTTTCTTCTATTATTTCTGTGAATATCTTTTTAATTTCATTTGTGTTGACCCTTGCTTCTTCACCTACACCTATCATTATTAAGTTATGCTTTTCTGCATCATCTTGCAGCTGTTGGGTTTTTATTTCCTGATCCCATGTTATTTTTAAGAGATCTTTCCTTTTGCAATCACTAGCTGCAATCTTGTCTTCAAGGTTAGAAAGTCTACTTTCAGTCTCTTTTAAGTGGTTTTGCCAGATTTTGATCAAATTTTTAATTTCCTGCATCTCTTTTTGAATCTGTTTCATGCCCTGTAATTTCTTTCTACATTCATTCAAGGCTTCCATCATTTTCCTATGCTCCTCTTTATTGTCTCTGTCTTCTTTAGACCTGCTGAACAATTCTTTCAGTATGTGTGTGATTTCCTCTTTTACCTGAGATACTATTTCTGATTTGACTGATTTTACAATCTCATGATTCCTTACTTAAGTTGCTATCCTCTCAGAGATTTCAGATGTCTGACTTCCATTTTCATCTATGACTGTATTTCCCAGACTTAATTCTGTGTGAGCTAGAGGTCTGAGTTTGCCTTTTGCTCCTTTGTCTTGACATTCTCCTGGGTTCCTCTCAACAAAATGGTTTTGGGGCCCCAGGCACTTCCCCTGTTGACTGCCCCTAGATGGTGTAGATGGATGAGATAGCCACCTGGGTTCCTCTAATTCCAGATTTACAGGGTGTGGAGCAGGCTTCTCTAGACCTATGCAGCTACACTGGCTTTGCTGATGATCAGGAGTGCATGGAGGTGGGGCTGTTTTTTTCTCAGCCTGTGTGTCTACACTGGGACTCCCATGATTCTGGCAGACACATAGGAGTGTGTTTTCTGATTCTGCTAGTGGATGATGGTGCCTGAGAGAACTAAGGGCCTCCAGTGGTAGCCTACAGATGCACAGGGCTTACCTGCTCTGTGTCCCTGCTCCTGCTGGCTGCCTGCAGGAAGGAGCCTTCTGGGGCAGCTCCCTGAGGGTGAAGGCAGATCTGCTGGTTCTCTCTGCCCACACTGGCCGCCTGCAGGATGTGGCCTTCAGGTGAGTACACAACAGGCAGAGGTGGATCTGTCTGTCTCCCCTGACCCACACTGGGCACACTGAAGAATGGGCCTTCCTGTGGTGGCACCCAGCAGGCAGAGGACGATCTCCAGGTTCTCTTGGCCCATGCTGGGTGTACAGAGGAAAGGGCCTCCCGGTGGTGGCACCTGGTGGGCAGAGGCCGATCTCCTGGTTCTCTCAGCCTGCACTTTTCAATCTTTTTAACCTATGAGTGGAAATTTCCCTCAAAATTCCACTCATCAGATTTTGAATCATGTATTAGAATCAAACCTTCTATGTTAACTAATAAGTAATAAAAGATGTGGAATTAAACTTCATTTTCACACATAATGCTTTATGGAAGCTGTTAAAAAGCCTTGTGTTAATTTGGTGTATTGTGCTCTAAAAACCTTCAGTTTTATAATAAAGGAAGATAATTGTTAACCAACAAATAGTGTCTGACACTAACAATATACAATAGGCTGCTCTGATTTAACTCTCACATGTTAAAGAAGGAGAGAGCAAAACAACAGTATGTTTAGTAATGAGAAGATTTTTCTGAAAGAGTTGAATGCTAATTACCTGCTAAATGTAATATGAACAGTTATTCCTGCATGATTTTCATTTGTAAATTATTTAGGTTGCATGCTGTGAAGATTGCTACATTTTAATGTTTCATTAATTTTAACATGAAAATAAAGTTACTAATAGCAAATTTTCCATTTAAATGAAGAAATAGATATTTTATCACAAATTAATAGCTTTTCAAAATCCTGAAAACTTAAGTGACTAAAGTGATATGTATATTTCATATAGAGAAATTTTTTAGAGTTTAAAAGTAAATTGTAAGAATACAATGGTTTTGGTTTTGAGTTTCTATATAGGTTACTAGACAAAATCTTATAGAGCTTTTACTGATAGATTAAATTTATTACAGGTATTAAAATATGAAGATGCCAAGCACTAGCATAGATGTGTATGATTATGCTTTAAACAGCTGAAGACATAGAACAGATTAGATATATTGACATGTAATGCCATAGAAAAGCACAGAGGGACACGTCTAAATGCAAGCTATTCTATTTACTTAAATAAATAGAATTCTTAATGCAGTAGAACCACAGATGATTGTAAGAATAAGCTTTTACGTTTATGTTTATATATTAAAAAGTTTGCATGAAATGAGCTTTCTTTTCTGATCCATACCAATTTGTAAAAGTAAGCAACTCAGCTTTCTGTGAAATATATTCTTATGAAGCATAACAAAAGCCAATTTACCAGTAAAATCTATTTGAATTAAAAATCAAAGACTAATCACATATTTTCTTATCTGCACAATAATGATGAAAAAATGAATCTCTACTTACAGTGAACACTTACGCTGTTTATCTTCATTTGTACTGGATAGAAATTATCTTCTATAGAGGAACAAAAGTATAGGGAAATGCTACATTATATGTTTCTATTGGCCAGTAAATTTAGTAAAACTATAGTAGATAAATGAAAGATTGTCTATATTTTCTTGCTCATACAGAATTAAACCACATAACAATTTGTCTTAAAATCATTCTTTAAAATTATAAAAGCTTCCCAGTTACCACAGATTTATCCTAAACAACTGCTTAAACCCACTGTTCAGTTGATCTGAAATTTTATATATGGTAGTCATTGGTTTTTGTCTTACTAAAATTCATATGCAAAAGTAAATATTTAAAGCAAGGAAATATGAAAAGAAAGATGAAATTATAATATTAATACCAAGTTTTATTATAAATTTATAGCATTTGATGGTTTTGAGGGAGAAATTGATTTGAACTCATCCCAAATTGTAAAAGGAGCCCTCTATCACCCACCAGGAACAAACAAATGTAGTAAGAGACATACAGTAGGAGATCAGTTGGGATGATTGATGATAATCTAATAAATAAGCAAGGTGATTTCCACCATAGTAGTAAGAGTGGATCTGATAGGAAGAATAAGTGATATTCTGATTTAATTTAAAAACAATTTTTCATCTACATTCAATATGACATACCATAGGATATATCTAAAATTAACTTGATCAACAATAACCAAAAAATTCACTTTTTCTCGAATGGGAATTAACTGGGGAATCAAGATCATGGAGGGTTGGAGAAATGGACTAAAATTGTCTACTACATGGAAATAGTGATATTCTAAAAAAAATTGAGAAGTTAAAAATAAATTATGGAGTAATTGTACTGTGATTACTTCAAACTATTTCTCTTTACAATATTTGTTTTAATTAGTTCTAATTTCTAATTTTATGCATTTCTTCAGATACCTAATATCATAATTATTTCCAAAATACTTTGAATTTTAATATTAAAATGTTTTGTCATTACCTAGACTTTTTCTCTATTTCATAGCATACTATTTATTTATTCTATATAGTTATCTTTCAGTTTTGAAATTTTCTTTAGGTATTTTTTCTGCTGATTTTTCAAGTTTATCAAGATCGATTTTGCCAGGTCAGTATATTTTGCTACTAAAGTGTTTATTTTGTTTAATGAATTCAGCAGTGACCACTGTATTTCTTTCAGTTTGCTTTTGTGTCTTGTAATATTACTCTACTGTGGTTTTCTTTTGTTTCTCCTGTCCTTTTTTCTCCTGCTCTTCTCCTTCCACTTTCTTTCTTGCAATTCTTTAATTTCTAGTACTATAATGCACTCTGCGTTTATCTTGCATGTTTCCTAACTGGATACTAAAATCATCTGTATTTGCAAGAAACCAAGATCGTAGTATTAGAAGTGCTTGTTCCCACTGAAGTGTCATTATTCCTAGACTATCTCTAGATAGTCTAGAGTACTGAAATATATTCTAGATAGCCTAGGATAATGAAATATATGTGTACATTATTTCAGTTCCAGCATGTCCCAGCATTTGTACTCCATAATCTTTCTTAATTTTCTTTGTAAACTGTATTATTGTCTTTTCTGCTAATCCTTTATCATGGTTTTCCCAATCCTGATATCCAGTACAAATTCTAGACTGTGTATTTTAGGATTTTCTTAGAAAAAAAAAACAAAAATAAAACAAAACAAACAAAAATCACCAATTCTGGGTGTCAAAATATTGATCTTTTAGCTATTAACTATATGATATCTTAATCCACTCAAAACCTTGATAATAGTCCACTTCAAACCCCAGTGGCTTGCACAACAGTAATGTCTTATTTGGAAACCTGTAGTCCCATTCCTCCAGAGGCAGAGGTGGAAAGATCATAAATTGAGACCAGCCTGAGCAGCATGATAAGACCTTGTTATGGTTTGTATCTAAATGTTCCCACAAAGTCTCATGCAGTTATAGGTGGGGCTTTACACATGTGACTAGATCTAGAGTGTGTGATGCTGGGATCCAGGATGCAATGCCAGGAGTGAGCCTGTGAGTGCTACCCTCACTGAGGATGGGTAGCCTGGATAATATAGAGGGACAGAGAGAGGTTGGTGCCTCGTTGCTTGCTACCATAGTCTTTCTGTCCTGCTTTACCATGGACTATTTCTCCTCTGCAGTGACCTTCTGTCATGCCACCCTGTCTTGGAGCCAGCCAACTATGATCTGAAACCTCTAAAGAGTGTAGCTAAATAAAATATTCCTCCTTTAAATTGAAGTGTTGGGAATTTTGTCTCAGCAATGAGAAAAACTAACTGAGACAGACCTGTCTCAAAACAAAACAATAATAATGACATATGTGCATGTTCCTAGGTCTATATCCATGTTATGAAATCAGCAAACATAGGCTAGGTTTGGTTAGGCTCTATTTCAAACGCTGGATCAGTATTGTTTTAGCTCCTCAGTGTGGACTGGACTCAGGTTTGCATGCTAAGGACAAGCCCATCCACTGAGAGCCACTTCAAGCTCTCCTCATTTCTCACATCTGATAATATCACCTCAATGAGGATTATTCATACAGCAAAAAGCATATAATTAGGTCTCATACTGCTAGGTATTGCAATAACATTAAATTTATAACTGTTTTCATTAATCATCATAAGTTTAATCTAGTTCATTATGTAATTATAGGTTGCTTTGATAGTATCAAAACAGGTAAAATATAAGCCAAAGTCTAAATATATATAACCTTGTATGATTTTCAATATTATAAATAAAGCAGTAGTTCTACAGTGGAAATATATTTACTCATGTTGACTTTTTAATGTTTGAGCACTAAATTTTAACACAATTAGTTCCTGGTATATTTTCATACATTTAAGCATCTCAAGGTCAATTCTGACCTCAAGAAGGCAGAAAGAGCACAGTTTTAAAGTAGATTTACTCACTTTAGTGTGATAACAGCTTTCCCTTTGGCATTTCTTGTTGGGAAGATCAGCTAATATATGAATTTTCATAATTTTGCTAAGTTCCCCTTCCAATTCAGTTTTTGCAATCACATGCTTATCTAGATTTCTCTCTCTAATATTCTACCACTTATGTATACAACAACCTTTCAAATTTCCCTTGAAGGCAGAATCATGGCAAATCATCTTTAGTCCCCACCAACTCTTTCAGTGAAGGGCTGGTGTCACTCACACCATAAAACAGAGCAGAGGTGATTGGAATGAGATTTGAACTCAGGCTTCTAGATTTCCCTTGATCTATGTCTTCTTGTTTTTCTGGGAAAGGATGACAGCATATTCTGGGAGCAGAAGTTATAGTTGACTATGTATCTTCCCTTGTCCATAGCAATATTTAATAAGCCTCCCATTTATACGTTACAGATAAACAAATTTTCTTTCTGTCTCTATTTTGTATGTCCTCCAATATTCTGCTTGGCACAGTATTCATTATATTTAAAGACCACAACTTTTAGCTTTCTCTCCCACTGACATCAGTTGACACAGCAACTTTCCATTCAGTCTAAGAAAGGGAATAATATATCCAGTATAGATACTAGGTATAATTGTAAGTATCTGATAACAAAGTATCCAGATGTAGATAGGCCATATCTAAGTTAGCGTGAACTTCTATAACAAAACATCGTAGGCCAGGTCACTTAAAATGCAAAAAGTTATTTCTCATAGTCTGTTTGCTCAGTACCTAAGACAAGAATATTATGGCTAGATTGTTTTAAGGGTCCTTTTTGTGCCTTCACTGTGTTCTCACAGGGCACAGAGAGTTTGAACATCTCTTTGTCTTCTGACTAGAGCGTTTCTGCCATTGTGAATGAAGCTCTATTCTTCTGATCTTGTCTAAACTTAATTACCTCCAAAGTCCTCTTTATGTCATCATTCTGGGATCTGGGGTTTCAACTTAGGAATTTGGAGGAGTACAGACATTCATTCCATGAACGACTGTAAACAAGGGCTTTGCTTAGGAGATAAAACTGAAACAACTAACACTGATCATCACGATCAACAATGACAACAGCAATAACAACACATCCAATGTGACCAGCAGATGTTGAACTAAACCATTAAAACTTACGGATTTCTTCCAATTCCCAAATATGGACATTTTCAGAAACTTAGAGTTCTTTCAGTGAAAATGAGGCTGATTTCCTCAGGAAAATTTATGATCACATAAGAACTTCATAATACACTTTTTTCTCTATGTCTCCCTAAGAAGGTTCATACACATTAAACAGTGTAATGGTGGATTAGCCAAGGAGATTTGCCTGGTCATTTCATAGATTATAAAGAGTGGTCTTGGGCTACCAGAAATCCTTGCTGAATCACAATGCCAAAAGGGTGAATAGTACTTAACTGCGATGCTGTGATAAATGGAATTTTGCCTCTAGTCTGTTTCAAAGTAGAAGAGTGCATCCAACACAAACACACTTGGGTTCCTTCCACAGTTCTTAAGTGATTACTTAGAAAAGAAATAGGTGACAACTACTGTACCACCTCATCATATATTAAAATGTTTTTCATGCCATTACTGTAGGATGATCAAGTGCCAGAGAGTAGAATCCCATACTCCCATAATAAAACAGTAAACTGAATTACAGCAATATACCTTTCTAGGTATGTTCTATTCAGAAAAATCAACCAGTATTTCTGCTGCAAATCTGAAGGAAATGCCTATAAATTTTCAAAGGCAAGAGATAAGTATGGAATAAATAAAATAGAAATAAATACACCAAGGATGGGATACATTTTCCTAAGAATGTTGCTGAGTTATAGTCAGTTTTAGAAACTTGTGAGCATTTGCTTATTCTGGGCATAAGCGATGGATCATGCATAGTTCAAGCAGAGACTCTGTGGGAGGAAGGGACAGCCAGGGAGCATTTAGTTGACACTCAGTGCTTGAATAATAAAGCAGAAAACCTAGGCACCTCAAGTACCTGACCAGCTCTCTCCCCAGGACATTTTCTGAGAGTTGGGACCACTGAGAGTCTGGGGAGTTAATAAAATGCATTCTGAAATACAGGCTGAAGTGTTTTACAATCTATGATGCTTTAGAAGCAAAGCCCTGCTGAGGGGAAGTGTGTGCTTCTGGATACTTGCCAGATTTTGAACCTTGAGAATGTGAAGCTTGGCTGGGAAATTTTAAAAGCCAGGGTGTGAGGTTTTATTTTATCGACCTCCAAACCTGTCACCTTTTTCACTGGCAAACATATCATGGTACTATTTCTAAAAGCAGTGAAAACACAGGTTTGAACAATTTAAAAATATTTCCAAGTAATTATGAGGCTTTGCAGAGAATGCACATTGTTAAAACATCCACCTATATCTTTGCTGGGAGCCCCTGGAAAGGCACGCAGACCACGAACAGAGCCAGACCTCTGCTAAATGTGAAAACAGAGTGATTTTCCCCATCAGGGTTTCCACACCCGCTGTTCACTTAGCCTGGAGTGTTTATTCCCCTGATTCGATACACTTCAATCATTCACTTACTTATCACCTGTCCAAAGAAACTGCATGTAGCCAAATTCTCCTTGGTTTTCTGCTTTTGTACTCTGTATATTTCTAATAGTTTAAAGCAACTTTTATGCAATGCATCTAGTATTCATTTTCTCATGCAATTTTCCACTGTTAAACATTAGCTTAAAGGTAGAGATGTCTGTTCATTTGTTTGCTTGCTTCTAACAGTCTTGCTGTGTAGACTAGACTGACTTTGAACTTAGGATCGATGCCCCTGCCCCAGCCTCCTGAGCACCCTCACATCTGACTATAAAGACTGTTTTTGTCTTTCTCTTTTGTATTTGTTAATAATCCCAGCACATAACAGGTATGCAGTTATCACTGAATAATATTGGTGTGATTAAACTTAGTGAATAAATAAAATATTATTTTAAGATACATGCTGTCATAGTCATTTTGCAGTCTGCCTATTTATTTGTGCCATGTGTATTTTTGGTGATTTTTCTCTTACCTTGCCCTAGGTTGCAAATTTCATTATTCTGCCCATAAAAAAAACAATATTTGTAAGCACAATATATTATTGAACTTTTGATATGTTATTTTGCTAAATTATGGATTTATAAGTAATTAAATTTTACCACTGTATTGAAGATCAGTAATAGTTGATGAACATAACACTATTTGTATAATCTTATTTAAAAAGAAAACACCTTTATCTTGTTGTTGTTGTAGTATGTTTGTTGTTTTTCCAGGGTATCATTATGTTGACTCAGCTAACTTTAAACTCTTGGGTCAAGGGATCCTCTTGCCTCAGTCACCCAAGTAGTAAGGACTATAGATATTCATCACCACATCTAATTAACAAATGAAGTTGATGTATACTGTTTATTTATTTATTTTTGAGACAGGTTCTTATTATGTAGTCCGGGGTGGTCTTGAATTCACAATGATCCTGCTGCTTTACCTTCCCACATGCTGCAGATAGAGACATGCACCATCATGGCTTTCTTAGGTTTGAAAACTTATATAAGTAACTTCTTTATTTTCTAATTTTCGTTTGATGATAGATAATAGTGCTTAGAATCCCAGTGTATTATTCTTGACCTGACTTTTATTTACAGCTCCTCTTTTGACAAAACAGATCAGTGTTGAGCTTCAGTAGGCTGAAAAATTTAACATGATTAGTTCTCATTAATGTCAGAGTTAAGCGTTCTTCAAATAATAAGGCAGATCCATTCTAATGAGATCTTTACAAAACTCAAATATCTGTCACACAATGATTGTCCTTTCTTGTCGCATTAATTTCAGGTCAACTAACAGAATGCAAAAGGAAAAATAGCACAAAAATGAAAGTCCAGAGACTTAATATGTGCAAGTTCAATAAATTTCATCAGATACTTATTAGAATTATAATAAATTATACTCTCTATATGTATTTCACAGAAATTTTAATAGCATGGTTTTAGTACTAATATTAAACAATCTGTTATCTATTTAATTATTATAAAATAAGCAAAGCAACAAAAGGTAAATAATTACTTGCAACCTTGAAACCATGTGAAAATGAGCATTGCTATATTTATAGAACACATTTTTTCCCTCACGACTGGCATGCTAGAGGTTGATAAAGACTAAATCATTGTTGGGATTTTCATGAGGATTTTTTGAAATAAACTCTCCAGGAAAACAGACCATTCTGCAAAAAAAGTGAGCTTGGGGTTCCAGAATTTTGATTTTTCTAATGAAAGCTCTTGTAAATCATAGGATTGTGAAAGCTTTTAATGAGCTTGTTTAGAAGAACAATTTTGATCTTGTGGCTTTACTTAATATAGAATTTTTCACGTTGCTTGAAGAACTTAAAGGTGATTATAAAAGAATATAATAATTAAATTGTTTACATATTCTGCATGATAAATGAAGGAGACATAAAGTATTTGGATATCAGTCCATTAGCTCCAGAGAAAAGGCCCTGTACCACTCACTAGCACTGCACTGCCTGTTGGTTTGTACCAGAGCATAAAACAACCACCAAGGGAAATTCTCTAAGCGAAGTAATAGCTTTCTATCAGACCCTCACGAAGTGAACTGTGGGTTGAGATGTCAAACAAGACAAAATATAATACCACTGCAATGTGCATCCTAAGGAAAAAAGAAAGCAATTACATATTTATTAAATATAAAGTTATCATGAAAACCTAGCAATCTGAATGCAGTAAGTAATCACTTGCTACATAAATGTGTCTTTTAAATGTTTACAGTATGATGGAACATGATTGATACGGGAGATTTATATATTTCTTGACTTGATGTTATATGTCAAGGAAATAGAGGCCAGCCAGGGATGGTGGCACATGTCTGCAACGCCAGTGCCCAGCACCTGGGAGGAAGATGCAGGAGGATAACCATGAATTCAAGCCTAACCGACAGAGAAATATTTGGCTTCAAAAAAGGAGATCTTAAAATATGATGTTTAGCTTTGTAGCTTTCTACCTTTAACACTGGGTTTTAGTCACTGGTAGAAGTAAAAAAGCAATTGAATTTTAGAGTTTGGCCTTGCTTTTACATGGCACATGCTGAATCTGTACCTAGGAAGAAGCAGAATATGTGCTGGGAAATACGGGACTGTAATTCAGAAAAAAAACTTTGGGCTGAGCTAAGCATTTGATGATTACGTACGAAATATTTTCTGTGGTTGAGATAAATGTAAAAGCAGAATGAGGTGTTTTCAGAATTGTGCCTTGACAAATTTATTTTACGTGGTGACTGCAGAGTCTCATATATAAGCCTGTATGATTTTAGGAAAGACATTTAGTCTCCCTTTAGACTACCAGCCACCCCTTTCTACTGCTGTGAGTGCAGAAGTTCAGTTAAGTCACCTTCAGTATCACTCCTGTGTTCAATGCTTATAAAAGATTAAGAAAAATTTGGGAAAACTCAGGATTCACCTTTGGGAAATCAAACTGTCCTAGATTTGTGAATACAAAGTATTACTTTAGCAATGCTTATCAAAATACCCCTGATAGAGGACCAGGCTTTATTTGATACACACAGTAGGACAAGGAGGGTTCCCACTTGAATCATTGTGTAAGTTTTCAAGGGCTTGCCTTACAAGACACGACAAAGTGAGTGGCTTAAACAATGGAACTGTTTTTCTTCACAGTTCTGGAAGACAATATTCTAAGTTCAAATGGCAGCAGAATTGGCTGCTCCTGAGGGCTGTAGGGAAAAATTTGATCCATGCTTCTTTCTCAGATTTAAATAGTTTTCTGGAAATTTTTGGTGTTTCTTTGTGTGTAAGAGAACAACCAGATCTCTAATTTCATCTTAGTGCAGGTTCTTTTCTCTTCAAATTTCCTCTTATTACAAGGGCATCAGGCATACAGGATTAGGATGCACCCGAAGACTGCATCTTATCTTAATGCATCCAAATTAGGTCACATCGTGAGTTACTAGGAGTAAAACTTCAAGTATGAATTTTGAGAGTACACAGTTCAACTCAACAGTAATTATAGTAATATAGGAATATTAATTGGTTTAAACACTTTCCAGTGATTTCTCTTCAAATATGCAGAGTTGCTTAAAGTTAGGGGGAAGAATAAAACAGAAGTTTAGGAAGGTAAAATTACAGTAAATACATATCAGGTAAGACTTTTGCTTATCTATCATCTATCTATCTATCATCTATTTTTTCTTTGAAATTTTCAGATTAGCTGCCTTATGACCCATCTTTACCAAATAAACTGTTGCTGCTGCCTCTAGTTTACATCAGGGAAATCTCTATTCCTTCATATTCTGTGGCTCCTTTTTTTCCTTTGAAATTCTGCCCTTAGACTTTCACTTCTCCTACTCAAGTGGCTATAGAAAATCCATTGTGCATTAAGTTTTGAGTTTTTCACTGTCGATTTACATAGAAGCTAACTCTCAAGAAAACATTTGTGACTCTTTGCCTGCCTGCTTCTGAAATGTTTCAAGTGCTGTTGATGGAGATTGTTTTAAATCTGTGCTCTTTTCAGAAGCATGAATTTTTTCAAAATCCACAATATAGGTCATACTGAAAGGCCTTTTAATGGGATATAACTTTATGTTAGCAAAAATTCCTTTACACTTAAGATACATATATAGAAGTTTATTTCCCTGGTCCCTATTTTTCTGTTAATGTTGTTGTAGGTTTTTTCTTGGATTTTCTTCCC
Organism: Hydrochoerus hydrochaeris; assembly: GCA_004027455.1. NCBI lineage: Eukaryota > Metazoa > Chordata > Mammalia > Rodentia > Hydrochaeridae > Hydrochoerus > Hydrochoerus hydrochaeris. Next base: position 291,214 of record PVLA01002062.1, read on the forward strand.
TTTGAAAATCAGAGAAAAATATCTATGCTATATGACTCTTATAAAACATCTTTCTCTTATCACAGTCAATAGTTTTTAAAGATACTTTTATATGTAAGAGTAGTGAAAGTAATTTCTCTATTGTGTAAAATATATTTTCATGCAACTATGACCTTTTCCACAAGGAAATTAAAAACTCTTAAGTATTACTATCTACTTGGGAGGGTCCATTACAAGAAATGTAATATTTTTCACACTGGGGAGTGAATGTAATTTGGAATACATAATGTCCAAAATCAAAAAATGTTAGGTAACCTATTGGATCCATAGTGAAATGACTGAAAGACAATTACTTGAATTATATCACAAAGTGTAATAAGTAGTTTCAATGATTATTTTCATATTAGAAAGGATAGAAATACTGTTGTATATTAAAAACTCCAAATATATTAAAATACTTACTACATAATTAATGGAGACATTAGGACAATAAAGGAAAAATCCTTTTATTTTTTAAAATATCTTAGTGGTGTTAATTTATTTAAAGAATACTAGGATTTATACTTGGGTTTATAATACAGTAAAACTTTAGATTGTAAGTTGTTCTGTGAGTGCTCTTCAACACGAGCAAAGATTTCTAATTCATTTTAACTTGATGAGTGAGCAGTGTCTTGCAACTTAAGTAATACATGATAGTCAACATCAAATGATCACAACAGTCTCCGTCTTCGTGTCTCTCACTGTAGAATTGTGTGTGTGATCATCTCCCAATAGCAAGAAGTTATAAAGTAGTTATGAAAGAGATCTTGCCTTCAGAGGAGGAGAAAAAAGGCAGGGGACTCCCTTACTTTAAATGAGATTACAAATATGTGTAAAATGTTGGAAACAATGCAACATTTTGTTCCAAAGCACCACCTGAATAAAGCTGTAGCACTGCAAATGGTGCATAAGCTTAATGTCAATGCAGTATTACATTTTTGCAAAACCTCAAAAGAAGACAAAATCAAGAAATATAACCTATCATTGGATAACAGTGGCAGTAAATCCCATTCTATAAAGTAACCCTCCTCTCTCTTGACTCCCTCACAACAACCATGGAGGTTTTCAAAAGTAAGGACAGATTAATTTGTTTATTTTATATTTTGTATCTCATTATAGTATCATAATGATTTTTATATGAATATTTTTGGTTGTGGAACAAATCACTTTAGTTTCCATATTTTCTTAGGGGAAATTCTCTCTGATACACAAGTGTATTGGATTACAAGCATGCTTCTGCTTTTTTTTTTTTTTTTGTACCAGGGATCGAACTCATGACCTCATGTTTTGCCAAGCAGGCACTTATGCTGCTAAGCTAAACCCCTGTGCCCAAAAGCATGTTTCTGATATGAATAATATTCACAACCCAAGGTTTTACTGTGTGTACAATTGTGGTTTATACTGTCACTTTGGCATTTTTGATTGCAGTGAAAATTACTATAAAATGATCTGACAACTTGATGAAAAGTAATGCCTCAATATATATTGTTCATAAACACTTTAAGAAACATTTTTAAGAGATGTAAATGTAATGTAATTAAAATTGCTTGTTTTTTGACTGTTTATTATCATAATAATGCTATTATCATCATAATGAGTGAATTAGAATTTATAAATGAGTTTATGACTACCTTACTTGCATGTTGAATACTCTGAAGTATTTTAGGGAGATTTTTTGATATTAGTCTATTCCTTTACTGTTACTTTGGGAAACTAGATCTTAATATTCTCACTATACATGAATTTGAATTACAGCATTTCAACTCTTGATTTAGAAAGTTAATACAAAATATAAATTCTACCCTTACTCTGTCTACTGTAACCTATACCCAGAAAGATTCAAACAGAAAATATTTTTTTTTCTTTTCTACTTCGTTTTGTTTTGTTTTGTTTTGTTTTGTTTTGTTTTGTTTTAACCAGAGATCAAACTCACAACCTCACACTTGCCAGGCAGGCACTTGTGCTGCTGAGCTAAATCCCTGGCCTCTCTACTTCATTTGTAAGCCTGACTTGAAGGTAAATTGGCCTGGAAAGGAAGAAATGTAGGATGAAAACAAGTAGATAAATGATGAAACATCAACTGCTTTGGTTTCCAAGATCTCTTCTCAACTTTGCATATATTTTTAAATAGTTATTGCAAAAACATCATCTTTTTGTTGTATGAGGCAACTAAGAAATATTTAACCATCCTCTGGCATATGTATTTTATACTATACCGTAATTATAGGAAATTTGAGGTATGAGAATCTTACTGACTAAAACGAATATTTCAATTGAAATTAAGTTGAAGGGCTGGGGATATGTCTCAGTGGCACAAGCCCCTGCCTAGCAAGTGCAAGGTCCTGAGTTCAATTGCTATACCAAAATAAAAATTAAGTTTAAACCTTACAATTTCCACAAAGAGGGGCTTGCCTTGACACAGGGCCCCACAGAAAAACACAAGCACTGACCACACAGCGGAGAGGGAGAAAATGTTGATAAGAACCTTTATCACAGTTTCTGTAGAAAAGAATAAATGTGGAGGTGTAAGCAGAATCAGAATTTTTAGAGTACAGAAGATATCATTAGTTGTTTGATATCCGGATCTAAGGTGATTAGAGCAGTTGTATAATGGATGGGAGTATAAGAGACCAATACAGAATCTAGCTAGTATGGTGGATTCTGATTTAGTTGGTTTATACTGGAGAAGTATGCTTCCCGGAGTAGGGCTCGAGGAAGTGGAGGGAGGCAATGGACCTTAGAAGCCAAGGCAAGGTAACAAATTATATTATCATGCTGTATGGAACATCTGTGCTTGGTACTTTTCAATTGATCATGTAAAAATCTGAACTTGTGTTTATTTTCATGCCTGGATTTTTTAGATCCCTAACCTAAACTGAAAATTTAATGGTTATTTCTGATTTAAATCATTAGGCTAAGGGTTGAAAATTAAAACAAAAAAGAGTAGGTACATGCAATTTGTCAGGTAGAAAACTTTAAAATATTTCTTTCTTCTTCCATTAACCCATCTTTTTTCTTCAATTTTCTCTTTTCTTCCCCAATGTCTTTAGCTGGCTGGGTTATTAGATCCACAACCTGAAGACCTTGTGTCTGTAGTTTTGCTATTACTGAGTTGGAGATGTTTTTAAATAACTCTTCTTATCTGCACACTTAAGTAATAATGGGAACTTTGAAAGGAATTTTGAATTATAACAATATTTCTTCTTGTCACTATTATTATTTTTGACATACTTGAGTGACTACACATTTAATGACAGCCTACAACATATGACATTTTACTAGGTGCGAGGTATAAAAATTGATAAACACAGAATTAATTAATATTTGTGTTGGTCATAATATTTTTAATGTTTCTAACTCATCAAGTAGCTAGAACAATCACCTTGCCAAGAAGAAACAACAAGAAAAGTAAAGGCAAAAGAGAAAAATCTGTAACTTTAAGCCGTATATAACAAGTATGCTCATTTTTAGTTAGCAGCAAACAAATGAAATCTTTTGACCTTTAGTTCAATTGTGTCAACTTTACTAATATATTATTATGGTGACTGTAAGATGGACAATGGATTACAAAAGAGGCAGTTTGCAAACACAGACACACACCCTCTCTTATTGATGAAAAATCTCCATTTACAGATTTTGCTTACCTGAATTCACATATTTCACAGAGTAGCTTTTGGTTACTATTTTGTGAAGATGCAGTGCTAAAAAAAATGTATCAGGCAATTACTGTCTGCATCAGTCTGCAGATTCCAATGCTTAGTGTTTTCCTCTTTGGGTGCTTGGTGGGGACACAAAGGAGCAGTTTCTCCAACAGCAGGGAGTGAAAGCATCATTGACTTTCTTTTTTATAATCACTTGTAATAGCAAATAATTGAAAATAAACAAAGTCTTTTCTCTGTAACATAGATTTTGTAAACTGCTTTGTTTTTCTCTTTATTTTTTCAAGTCTATTATCCAGAAGTCTGTTTCTGGATAATAAGCAAAACAAAGACTGATAAAATCAGCTGAGGAGTAAAAACAACACAGGAAATAACTTATGGAAAATATTGGGCTCTGAATAAAAACAACCACTGCCACAATAACTACATTTTAGTAATTATATAATGATTACATAAGTATTGGTAATATCTATAAGCAGAACCAGAGTATAACAAGGGTAATAAGGAATGAAGAGTAATTTTACCATATAATGCTACAAATGAGAAGCACACTTATTTTAAAAAGTAGCAAATGAATGTGATTTGGCTTTGAGTTTATTTTCATGCATGGTTATGACAATGCTAGGTACTAGATATTATATTATTAGTCTTTACAGGAAGTTAATTTTTTAGATACATTTTCTAGAAAGTACTGTAAGAATAAGACACTGGGATCAAAAGACATATTACCTATTTAAACTTACATTTTGAACGTTAATGGTAGCTTAGTATCTGTGTATTAGTGCAAAAATGTTTTCTTTGTGCTGTTAGTGTTTTGCTCCTAACCTTCTCTCAGATATCCTTGACCACAGTATCAACCATACTTTCTACCATCTGCAGTGTGTGCTGTCTGACATGGCCATTGCTGGTACCACCATTGTGTTATTCATATTAGTTTATAGTGGTATAAATCTTATCTTCATTCAATTTGTTACACTGTGAACTTCTAAGACTAAGGCAAAATTTATTTCCCACTTTCTACCAGATATTCAGGGTCCCCTTAGAGTTTGCAGATATCTTGAGAGATGGTAAAAAGGTAACAACTCTATAGTCAGAGGGGTGCCCAGTAAGTTCTTATCAGTTTGTGGCATCCTTCTTGTTGGGCCAGCAAAGGTTGACTTTTGAGACAAAACAGATTTACTCTGGAACAAATAACAAGCAAGATACACTGCCGGAGTCCAGCTGCGGCAGGGCAGAGGGTTCCCAAAGGTGGACAGGGAGTCGGCGAGTGAGAGACAGAAGACACTGCACACCCGTCTGTGAGTGAATCTGAATCCCCTTTAGTTTTTAGAAGCTGGAGTATATATTTGCTAACCTTTGGCAGCAACCCCCAGCCCCAAGCAGGAAGCGCCTCAGGTTTAGGGCCAGGCAGAGACAATCCCAAGCAATAGGTGTCAATTAACCTCAACCCCAAACAGGAAGCGCACCAGGCTCAGGGCTAGGCAGGGACAATCCCAAGCAATAGGTGTCAATTAACTCTTTTCACCTTTGTAACATCTCAATCTTGTTACTTAGTTAGCTTGGGAAATGTAAGCCGATGCACCTGGATGCCTGCAGGAGGAAGAGATGTGTGAGGCTATCATGCCGCTCCCTACATTTTTTCCTTTATCACTTATGGGAGTATGGCAGGCCCTGTGAGAATAGCGCCTGTCTTGGGTCAAGGACTCTTCATATGAATCCAACCAGGCCTTACCTGTCATGGGCCTGCAGGACAGCAATTGGTCCTGTGCCTGTCTTAGGCGGCTGGTGGCGTAACATATGTGTCCTAGTTGCCCATCTCTGGCTGCCTGTCCAGTGTCTCAGGGCAGTTGTCTCACAGGAATTTTGTAAATCCTCCTCCATGAGCTCTTCCATTTAAAGCCTCTGTATAAACTCTCTCATACTACTCACAGAAGGTAAAATTTCACAATTAGTTTTCACAAAGTTATCTAGAAGGTTTCTAGT